>JAEANM010029068.1:0-10249 GCA_017656035.1 Myanophis thanlyinensis | reverse complement strand
TAATAATAATAATAGTTATTTTTATCTCAGAAGGGGGCACTATCATCTCTGAATCCAATTTATATGCAATCCTTGTTTTCTTCATGGTATGTTTCTATCTGCTAATATATTCAACTAAAAAGATTGGAGGGGAAAAGTCATTAAGGTGCTTACTCAGTGTCCAGAGGTTTTTAAAGAGGAATGGATGGGGAAGACAAGACTGCATCTCAATTCTAGCAAGGTAGAGTTGCTTTGGTTTTCTATGCTCCAGGATCCAGGGGTTTTTCATCTTTAAATCTGAATGAGGAAGTAGTATTTCCCCAAAATTGGCATATAATTCGCTGGTTCTCTTAGATTCAAGTATTGGTGGCAGCTAGACTAAGGAGCTTTTGCACAAATTTCAATCATGTGCCACAAATGTTCATTCCTGGATCAGGAAGTCTCCTTCCGGAAGAAATTTAAGATACCAGTTACCACCTTTAAAGACTTGAATGGCACAGGATCAGTTTACTTGAAGGACACCTGTCTCTGAGAGTTTCTGCCAGTTCCACTAGATCTCACAGATTGGGTGTGCTTAGGTCCCTATATTAAACACCATCTTGTGGGATCAAGTGCTTATGCCCTCTCTGTTGTGGTCCCTACCCCAAGGATCAGCCTCCCTCTTGATATCCCCAGTCCCTACCTATGGCTTCTCCTCATAGCATTGGTTTAGAATGCAAGAAGTGCCCCAAACAGGTGGAGCGTGTGTAATTTTTAGGGAGCTTTGATTCTTCTTCTGTCAGCTGTTCCTGTTAGGGGTCGCCACAGCTAATCATCTTTTTCCACCTAACTATCCTCGGCATCCTCTACTCTCGCCCTAACTTCATGACCTCCTTTAACACATCCATATATCTTCTTCTCTATCTTTCCTCTCCTCTTCATCCTGACTGTCAGAGTCATCCTACACACCACCATCAGATGCTGTCTGGCTATACTCTCTCCTACCACCACTTTGCAGTCACTATTCTCTCTCAGATTGCCTCGTCTACATTGAATGTAGTCTACCTGCATACTCCTACCTCCACTCTTAGATGTAACTATGTTCCTCCCTCTTCTGGAAATAGGTGTTAACTACAGCCATTTCCATCCTTCTAGCAAAGTCCCTGTAGGTCAACAGCACTAGTGGCAGTCGTTGTTAACCCAGGCCTTGACCAATCCAGTATGGAATTAACATTGATAATTCACATGTTTAAATTTGGCATGGTTTTACACCGGAATACATTCCTGACACAACTCTATTTATCTGGGCTTGGGACCGGCACAGAAGTCACTGGCTTGCAACCCCTGTGGCTAGATTTTTTAGGGTGCTTTGATTATTGTACTATTATTTTAATTTTGTATCTTTTGTTTGTGTACTAGAAGCTTTATTATTTAGCATATTTAGTTATGTAAAAGTAAGGCAATATTGAAGTTTTTTATCTAACAAATTTAGTCCTATTTAATTATATGATGATTACAAATTGTGTTTATTTTTTATTTATTTTCTTTTCTATTACATTGCTACATTGTATTGTTTTACAACAATTATATCTGTAGTGTTAATGTTATTAACATTCAGTTGTGTGTAGGTGGTGTATATATACACATACAAACACATATACACACATACACAATAAATAAGCATACGCACAGACTTTAATAAAAGAAAAAAATAGATAGGCAGATCGTATTTAACAAAAAGTAATACCAAAAATAATTAAAGAGAGAAAGAGGACACAGAGGAAAAAAAAACCTGTTTTCTAATTTTCCCATTTTATATATGTACTAATTTCCACTGTATTGTAATGTATTGTAGACATTTCAAATTCTGTATTTATTCATTTTATTTTATGTTCCTTTTATGTCACCTTCCTCTTTTCTTGCCTGTTTGCTATCTTTTTAAATTCAAATTTTATTTATTCCTGTTATAGTCATCAGTGTTCTTGTGATTTCTGGTTTAGAGTCTGTATTGCCTGTGGAAAGAAGCTTCTTCTCAGTCTCTGTGTTGGCCTTTGGAGAGCAAACACTTATTAAAAGTATCACAGAAAAGAAAACAAATAACCTTTTACTACATTTCCTGAAAATAAAAATAAATGTTATTTCCCCAGATAATGTAACTTTAAAATAGGATGGTCATCTGAGAATATGATAGAGTAATGACGACAGATGATCTTTTATCTGTGATGATCTCCCATGGGGGTATGTGTGCATATGTCTTAAATTCAGTATCGTCTTCCATTATGGTAAATATTGTATTTACTGTACTTGTATGTGTCCTTTTAGATCTGGGTTTATAGTCCATAAGGTTGATGAATCAGAAGAAAATAGATACTGGGTGACAGTGTTTATTCTGTTTCAAGATAAAGAAATAATGTCAACAAGAAAATGTAAGCAAGCTGAAAGAAATATTTACCCTCTATGGCTTCTTCAAGCCATCAAAGCTTTTGGCCATTGAAGGGTAGAGTAAGAATGAAATTGAACTCATGAGGTAAATTAGGGATAGACAGCATTAAATGAAAATATTTTAGCTATAGTTTGCTGAAGTTCAAAATGAGGCTTTCCTAAACCATGCTTGCCACAAACTAGAGGTCAATTCACTCTATGAATCTGTCACTTGAGGCATGACGAATGGGCACCCCAACACTTGTTTGAATGAATTGAAAAGACCTTTAGAGGAGACAGTTCAGTTGTCCCAAAGTAGACTTTACCATAGGAGAAAGAAAGAGGGCTGCTGAGGTAGCTGGGTCAGAAATGTGGGGTCTTTTTGTTTTTTTCTGAAAAGAGTAGAGAAGAACTTAGATGGAGAAGTTGTAATAACATGTAATTTAAAATGGGTCTGGATAGCACTGACTGTTGATGATTTATTTTAATAATGAGCAAAATTGGCTGATGATCTGGAGATGAAAAGTTTTGATCTCCAGCAGCAGTGTTAATTTGAGAGAAGTTCAAAGATTCCTAAATGGAGCCGGGCTTACTCCAGACAAATCTACTGAAGACTGGAAACCAACATGGAACAAATCTTTCTACCACAAAGGGATGCAAGAAAGCCCAAATATGACCAGCTAGAATTTGAGCCAAAAAGTAATGTTGCTAGCCTGAGAGAGAAATAATGCCAATGTATGCTCTTCTTTTCTATTTCAAAATAGCAATAGCACTTAGATTTATATGCTGCTTCATAGTACTTTACAGCCCTCTCTAAGCGGTTTGTAGAATCAGCATATTGCCCATAACAATCTGGGTCCTCATTTTATTGACCTTGAAAGGATGAGTCAACCTTGAGCTGGTCAGAATCAAACTCCCGGCAGTGGACAGAGTCAGCCTGCAATCCTCCATTTTAACCATTGCACCACCAAGGCTAACAATATTACCAATAAATATATTGTTAGAGACTTTAGAAATAGAGTGGCATACATATACATTAAGCTAACAGAGTTTATGCATGTGTTATCAGAGAACATTTCATTCACTTAATGTTCAGCTGAGGAAAACGTTCCCTTTGGAATCCATTTTAAGCCTCACGCCATGGTTTCGTTCCTTTCCTGCTAATTATCAGTAAAAATCAACAGAAGACAGAAAACCCCAGGCTCAGTTTATTAATTATTATTATTTATTAAATGTATTGATTGCCCATCATACCGCAAGATAACTCTGGGCGGTTTACAATATTAAAAAGATAAAATGTTACCAACCCTATTCACAATAGGAACTAAATAATAAAAGGATAAATATATAATATATACACCTAGTTATATATTAAACTGGCAGAGCTAATCAGGGGGAAATGGATAGTGTAGTATCCATCTGGTTTTGCACTTCATTATTTGCTGGAATAAAACAGGAAAATATTCGAAAAGATTTTGCACTATATCTTTCAACAAATCCTATGAATTCACAAAAAGTCCATGACAACGCTGGCTGAAGGCATTTGAGAAAGAGTACCTTCTATTCTATCCAGATGTGAGGCAATGCTTTAATTTTTAAACCTTGAAACAGCTATAATAAATCACTAGGCTAATACAGCATCTTAGTAGAGCAGCCATGCAGCTTCATTTTTGAAAGCCTGGGCAAGTCAGGACAAATGACTACTTTTAAGTTACTTGTCATGTAGGCAACAAGCATAAGAAACATTAATAGATCTGCCTGAAAAGTGCAACAACATCCAGAAGGGAATGGGGAAGCTGAAATATTTAAGTCTTACTTTGATCAGTTTCAAAGATTTTTGGTGGACTTTGCAAGGTCAGGAAGGAAGGAAGGAAGGAAGGAAGGGATTACTTTGCCAAGAATTTCCATTTTGCAATATTTTGGGAACAACTAATTATAATACTTTGCATTTAAACAGCAAGAAGCAAAACAAATCCTGATCTCCTCCTTCAACCTTACAGCAAGAAGTCTGAAACTTGCTTACAAGGAGGAATAGTTGAAACACAGAGATAGGCCCTTCTGTACTAGAGACACAAAGAGAGCCCTTCCCATCTGAACACAATGACACATCTACACAAACACAGAAATAGTTTTTTATCAAACAGACGTGGGATCGGCTATGTCTCCTAAGCATATAAACCATTCAGTCTGTCTCTATCTTGATGGAGAGCTCCACCAGTCAGATTGGATACTTTTCCACCAGTAAAGAGCAAAGGTCTTTTCTCTGCCTGTCTGCAACCTTTGACATCTCTCACAACACATTAATTTGCCTTAGAATATCTACTGGGGGTTATTTATGTTCTGAAGGACAGATCTGCACCTTTTGGAGCCCTATTTTTATGAGGGATGCTGATTGACTCTGATTCATCTTTAGCCAAGTGAAGGCAACCAATATTTTAAATGTTTTTCATAAGCCTCTAGCAGCTTCTTCCTATGAGAATAAGTAAATAATCTTCAATACTGCCACTGGCAAAAAGAGAAGAGAATGGATCTGAATTAAGTGATATTCATACTGGGATTTTGACAGGATACTTGGACTTTTGACTTGGATATTTTGTAGTTTATAACTGCCAGCACCTCTCTTTATAAGTGGCTTCTGCCTTGGATTCCCAATGGATTTATAAAGATATTTCAACTATCTGTAGTAGAGGCCTATTTCACCAAATGCAGAAGGGAATATCATTAACTCCAAATCGATTCTCCTAAAAGATAATACTGTAATTAAAAAAAATTATATCATTAAAGAAAAAAGCTCTAAAGATGAGGTTCTCTAAATTGGGAATTACATGAATCCTATGATTTATAAGGACTCTACTTAGTTCATCACAGTATTATTTTAGAAAAAAGCATTCATCCATCTCTATGGAGATTCTTAATCATCCAGGTCCAGTCATGGTTGTCCCATGGCTGCCTTTCCAAAAGGCAACTGGACTTTCTTCAGAACTGAAGAAGTTTGTTTGATGAGAAGTGAAACGTTTTCAAAGGAAAAAAACCTAGAAAGTCCAGCTGCTTTTTACAAAAAGCATCTTTGGGACATTCCCCAATCTTGGCTTCCAAGTATATAACAATCATTTCCTTAAACTCCAGTCAACAGGATTATTCATTGCTGAGATTGAACATGCCTAGAAATAGGAACTTAAAAAAGACTGCTTTTATTCAAAATGTAGCATATCATAATCATCACTGAACATTTTGGCAAAACCCAATTCTTTATTCTGGCAAAAGCTAAAGGAAAAAACAAACTACATTAGCAATTTACCCATTGCAAGATCTTTTACAGAGCTAAGGCCAATTTAAAATCAAAGAAAGGTCAGGAAGGATAAAGAACCATGGTGACAATCCTCTGGGAATGATATGGATTTAGAAACACATTTGGTCATGAGGATATTGATACTATGTGAGCAAGAAGGAGAGGGAAAGGAATGCATGTGGGGTAGGGAATAAATCAAAGTGATTGATAGGACAACAAAGATTGAGTGAAATGGGGTGAATTTCACAGCTCATGACTGCAATAGAATGGACATGCCTGGCTAAGAATCAGATGGGAGCGGACATAGTATGCTTTGGCCATCTGTACCACACAGTTTTGCTAATGAACCTTAATTGCTACATGGAACAAAGCCAGTATTTTATTCCTAGAATTATAAAGCTGTGAAAAAGAATCTGAAAATAACTTAAACCTGAGCATAAAGCAAAATAGTCTACACACTCACATGTGCAGTAAGAATGGTTTAAATGAAAAAAAAAACCCTCACAAAACAGAAAGCAAGAGAAAATACAATATATATGGCCAATGAACAATTAGGATTTAATAATATTGTTGTGATTGTAACTATAGAGTCTGCTGTCCTCCTTCTACAAACCAGTGTTGCAAAAATATATTTAGGGACTGTTCATGCTTATTAGTCCTAAAAAGTCAACCTTTGGAAAGACAGATATAGAAGCTAAAGCTCAAATACTTTGGCCATCAAACGAGGAGAGAGGACTCATTAGAAAAAGACCCTGATGTTGAGAAAGATTGAAGGCAAAGGGGGTGGCAGAAGATAAGATGGTTAGATAGTGTCACTGATGCAATGAACATGAATTTGGGTAAACTCTGAGATAGTGGAGGAGGGGGGGGCTGGTATGTTATAGTCTATGGGTCTTGAAGAGTTGGACATGACTAAGCAACTGAACAACAGGCTTATTAGATGACAAGACACAGAAAGTTCTAGAGTTGGCTGGTGAATTCTGGGAGTTGAAGGCAGAGTTTAAATTATTCAAGTTCCAGGATCATGCCCAAGATTTCTGAGAATCAATCCTCTTGCTATTTTCAGCTTAATATTCAAAATAAAATATTTTTCAATTAATAGGTTCTGACAACTAAAATACTGTATGATTGTATTATATCCACTTGTGATATAAATCAGATAGAAATAAATATGCATATTGATATTCTCTCACACAAACATACATACAAAGATCGGCTTACTTAATGGTTCGCGTTAGAAGAAAAATAAATTTGCACTCAAATCAACTTATCATCAAAAAAAAACAAATATAAGACTTTAATAGATTCTGATTTCTCATTCTAGGTTCAAAATGTTTTCAAGAACATTTCACTGACAAAATACATACGTTCTTCTAACTCAGTTTGATTCCTGGCTTTGCTATACTAATAATTATCTGACATTATTTAATGGTGCCTGGAGACTTCTTAGTAGCAATCATAAAAAGAGGACTTTGCTGATTCAGATCCAGAGCAAAAGATCATGCAAATGCATTTCACTTTCTGTCAAAATGATCATGCTGCTCCTTTTCAAACAGCCAGATGACAAACTCAAATATTTAATTATGGCTCAGGTGTTCTCTGATTAAGATGTGCCAATGCATCTCACAAAAAGAAGGTGGAATTACACAGGGGGGGGGGGGGAAGAAATGCCATCCATTCATTCATCCCAAAGTTAAAAAATCATTCATCCCAAAGTTAAAAAAAAAATAAAGCAAATTAAATATTACTCAATAAATTGCCAATATCTCTAGTTCTTTCCTCCCATTTTGTAGCACAAACATTTCAATAGGAGGTTTAATCACTGCGACCCGTCAGGATTACAAGTACCAATATATCTCCCCACCCCGTGCTGGCTGAGGCCACTGGAACAGGTCCTTCCGCAGTATCTGAGGGACCATAAGATTGCAAAATCCATTGTAAAGTCATCATAGCACAATCTTCCAATCATCTGCTGTAATCTTGTCACTGTGGGATACATTAAATGTGGTTTTTTTTGTAAATGGGGCCTCGAACTTGTTGACTTCACTTGCTTAAATATTTTCTTAAACCTCAAAGAGGATGTGTGTCTACAATAATTTGCATAAAATGAGAATTTCTGCTTGGGTTTCTGCTAGTAGAAGTCCTTCTTGTTATTGCTACACTGATAAACAAACCAGCAACCCTGCGTGCAGTAGAATTTCTATTCTATTTTGCTTTGGAAGATACAACTACAGTATCTTCTCAAGCCAGGTTTGAAATCTTAGTAGTTTTCCATAATTCTAGGATAGATCAGGTGGCTACACTTCAGAAACTGTCACCTCTGGGATAAAGCTATGATAAATGGCCCAGAATGATTTTCCCTCCACCAGTTTAGTAAATGACATGTAATTTATTCTCAAAGATTAATCCAATTTGTAAACATTATGCTTCCTTCACACGGTAACATTTAGTTTGGTCCACTTAGACCAATATTTCTCAAACATGGCAACTTTAAAATGTGTGGACTTCAAGTCCCGGAATTCTTTAGTCAGACAACTGTTCTCTGCAAGCAGCTTGACTAGTATGCTTTTTCTGACTTGCTCTTCCCTTGAGACATATTCAGGAGCATCTTCAGGAGTGACAAAATGGTGTGCACAACTAGAGTGATTGAAATCTTACTCCTTTTTAGTTTATTGTGAGATACATATTTTAAAGAGTGCCCATTCATTCCTGTGTCTTTGATTCTGTTGACCTCTTTGGTCATGCTTTAAACAAGGGGTCGCCAAACTTAGCAACTTTAAGACTTGTAGACTTCAACTCTCAGATTTTCGAAGCATGGGTGGCTGGGGAATTTTGGGAGTTGAAGTCCACAAGCCTTAAAAAGCTGCCAAATTTGGAGACCCCTGCTTTAAACCAATGCTTTCAGATTTCCTTGGAAAACTTGGACACTGTTTTCAGATATTGATTACTCCACAATACTGGACAAGCTTCTCTGAGAGAAACTGAGTAGTCTTCTGTCAGTCAATGTCAGTAATGAACAGGTGCAACAGAAAAGCAACATTCTCAGTTCACAAGGTATATCATGTCTCCAAAAGCGAGAGTATTAACTATCTCAAAATACATTCCAGTAATGAAGTAGCGTTCCATGAAAATTTGGAGAGCTATGATATGGCTTTATTGTGGAAGCCTGAAAGCATGAAACATGCTCATTTTAAGAAGGGCATATAATTACTCCCATCCAACCTTTTCCATTCCTTTTTTAGAATTAGTCTTTTAAAGCAGCTATAATCTGGAACATCTCTAAGCATACATATTTTATTACAAGAGTACCGAAGTGTTAATGGAGACTCTGCTGTGTACATGATTACCCTAGAGTATTTTTAAAAGTTTCTGAATGTTGTGGCTCATTCTGCAATCATAAACAACTCACCAAAACTGCTTCATCTTTAAGGTTTATGCTTATTTTTTTCCTTCAGTTTTTGTTTTTATCTACTGTTTTGGTATGAACTGTTGCATAATTGCATTTCTCACAACTTTTTCTAAGGTAAAAGAGGTAAGAAACAAATCTTAAGAGCAACTGGAGTGTTGATCCTATTAAGGGATAGCAACGTTGCACACGCATCATCAGTGCCTCAGCGTGAAAGGCAATTAAGTCCACAATTAGTTCTAAATTAAAAACTTACTTTTCCTAAATAAGGATGGATTGCGAATACAGATTCGTTGATTACCAATGCATGTGTAACCAACTTCATCTGTCATGGCCTTTGTTCAACATTAAACTACCTAATTTGGAAATACTCCTTCTACTCCTTTGGGGCGGGGAAGAGGGTACCCACTCCTGGCAGGCGCATTCACAGAATCACAAGAGCTGGGAAACTGATGACTTGTGTCTGTACACTCTTTAGATTCAATGTTAAATAAACAGTAATGGTATTTCCTGAAAAATAATTGATGACAAGAAATATTTGTGATTTTGAAAGCTCACTTTCATACTGCATTAAGTTTTATGAGTTTTGAATGTTGCTGCTAAGATTGATACTTAAATAAGGTATGGATAGCTGTCAAAATGCAAGATGCTTCTACTGGTTGTTACTTAATAATTGCTACCAATTAAAGCTATTACATGAATGCCATGATGGTTCCCTGTACAGGCAGTCCTCAACTTATGACCACAATGGACTCTAAAATTTTCTGTGTTACAACAAGACAATCGTTACATGGCTTTTGCCCTCTTTTATGAGCTTTCCTGTTAAGGGAATCCCTGCAGTTGTTAAATTAGAAACACAATTGTTACATGAATCTAGTTTTCTCATTGACTTTGCTTGTCAGAAGGTTACAAATGGTGATTACATGATCCCAGGATGCTGCAACTGTCATAAATATAAATCAACAGTCATAAGTGTGAAAAATGGTCATACACCATTTTTTTCAGTGCATTCATCTGTTCCACAGACTGTTTGACTTTGTCCTACTGATAGTCCCATATAAAGCACTTTTATTTTCTTGACTTCCACATAGCTGATCGGTCGAAGTGATGGGCCGTTGCCTGGAGGCCGTGCGGAATTGGATGGGTTTGAACAGGCTCCAGCTCAACCCTACCAA
>JAEANM010029067.1:0-10249 GCA_017656035.1 Myanophis thanlyinensis | reverse complement strand
TTTTTTTTTCTACCGCGGAGAGAAAAAAGAAAAAGTTTTCTTCTGTGACTTTTCTTCTGCTAGTAACTAGTTCGGCGGGCCAGATTAAAAAGCCCAACGGGCCGGATATGGCCCACAGGCCGTAGTTTGCCCATGTCTGCTCTAGATGCAGACATGCAGTCTTACCATTGGCATATTAAGTTAAAAACAAGAAGTCAGGACTGGCAAATGTGGTTTTGCTGGTGTGAAGGTGTCAGAGTGATGAGGGAAATAGGCAAGAATTGTTATATAGGTTGAGAAAGCTGAGACATTCCTTAAGTCCTAGGATATATGGTAGTAGGGTACAAAGTAATATTCTAAAGAGATTCAGGCAGGTTTCTTTCTGACCTACTGAGGTGTAAAAGGGAATGGAGGGACAGCACAATTAGGTCTGCAAAATTCTGTAATTAAAGCCTATCTCAATAAAATAAGTTCTAACTTATGGCTTAACTGTGGAGTTGATTTCCTGATACCTCACAGTATCAAGAAACCAAAGTTGATAGCTGATAAATTATAATTTGGTCTTGTGCAATAATTTTCCCTGCTGCTGGAAACATATAAATGGTTATGAATGAATCATAAACTATGTTTTTGCCTTTCAGGAATGTTCCCAACGGGCCAATAATGGCCGGTTCAGCCTGCGTGATCTCCTTATGGTACCCATGCAACGGGTCTTGAAATATCATCTTCTCCTTCAGGTAATATCATTTTATCAGATTATGTCCCCCATGTTTTGGAGAGGAAATGAAGAATGAAGAAAGGAGGAATGATGCTCAGAAAATCTGAACGAGGTCGTTTCTGCAGCTTTCTTTCCTGTTGCGTTAGGGCTGGAGAAATTCCCAGAAGATTGAGCTCAGGTGCCTGCAGTCAGTTCCTTGATCAAATTCAGAAATGGGGGGGGGGGGGGAGGAAGAGGGAGAGAGAGTTTGAAGGAAGAAGACAAAGAAAAAGCTGGATTCCAAGAATCTTAACTTTGTTTAGACAAGGTCTCCTTACTTTGACTCTCCTGACTCTTTCTCTTACAGACTTCTTTAAAGCAGTGAGATTATCTCTAACCTTTTGATTCTTGGGACAAGAATCTACAATTTATACAGTCAAAAACCCCATCTTAGTTTCAGCTGTCAGTAGAGATGTGGCACATGGATATCAGAAAACACACAATAACTATTTTATCATATAATTGTGAAGTCTGTTAACTCCTGTTGTTTCCTTCTTTCTTCCAGGAGCTGACCAAATACACAGTAGACCTAACTGAAAAGGAAAACCTGAGACAAGCACTAGATGCCATGCGGGTAAGAGTAATACCTGTGGCTTTTCTGGGCATAGTTAAATGGAGTTGGGAAATTTTATCTCTTTGATGGTGGCTACTGCAAACCTGTAGCTCTATTCAACTTTCCATAGCCATAGTCTAAACCACAGTGACCAGGAAAGAAACTGAGGAGGAGGGGGAGGGTGGAGTAGTAGTAGTCATGTAGAACATTTGCTCCCACTCTAACCCAAGGGGTTTCCAATTTAGGACTATAGCTGCCGAAGAAAATTTGAATTGTTGCAAAACAGTATTTGAGGGTCAAAATTGATTTACATTATTTCTATAGTGCAGAGTCAGAGTCAGATAAAATATACAGTTCAGCAAAAAAATGTTTAGGAAGTAAGCCACTACATCTTAGGTATTGGGGGGGAAAGGTTGGACATAATTTTCTTGGAGTTTTTTTAAATATATGATTTTTTTTTTCTGTTTGGAAGACGGTTTCCCAAGACAACCTAAAGTTTTGTGCTTCTACTGTATATGGAAAAACACGATCATTCACTCTGAGATGAGTTTGGAATGAAGAAATAACTCTAGCTGCCCACAACAGCCCCCTTGAAAGCAAAAGAGTAACTTTTTTCCTTGCAAACTTTTCAAAGAAGTAGTTCAGGAATTCCTAGAAAAAAATAATTTCTACTCCTTCAATTTTTGGCTAGCTCTCTTTAGTCTAATTTTTTGTAACATCATTATGCTGGTTAATCTCAAAGCAATTATCTTCAAAAGGGAAACATCTTTAGGGTTCCTTGATATGAAAATATTTGACTGAACATATATGAAAATATTTGACTGAAAGTATATGGACAGATGAATAGATAGACAGAAACTTTATTTCAGTTATTGACCAATAGTACATTTAATAAAACGAATGACACAGAACTATCTCCTAACAATAAGAACTATTAGCAGTTATTTGTGGCAAAACCTAGACACAAATGTAAAAATTTGCTAATTTTACAGAGTAAAATTATCTCTAATGGAGGGGGGGGGGTTTGAGATGTTATAATTTTATTAGTTTTCTTTTTATTATTTCTTTTATATTGTGTTTTTATGTCCTTGTAAGCAGCCTTGAATTGACATGTTTGAATCGCCATGTTTGAATAGCAATATACATTTTCTAAAATTTATAGATTTTTATTTTTTTATTTCTATAAAAATAATTATTTTTATTTATAGATTCATCCTGATTTTTTAACAGATAAATGCAAATAAAAATTATCAGAGTGCCCCAGGAACTTAAATAAATAAAAGTGGGATAATCAATTGGTGGCAAATGTCCCTGTAGAACTGGCAGTGCAGAAGAACATGAGCTGTGGTGTCTCTGGCACCCCATAAGATAGGGGCAGGATTTGTTTTCATATGGGGTTTTCCTTTTATTTCCCTTCCAGGATAGCTGTGAGGAGAGCACTGAATTGAGCTAAAAATGAGGGTCTTCTAAATTTGGGAACTGCGATATGACATAAATATACCTGATTTAGGTACTATCCCTCTAAAGAGGGATAGATAACATCACCACCAGATGGATTTGCAACTGGCTCACAAACCATACTCAATGAGTAGTCCTTAATGGATCTAAGTCTAAATGGAGGGAAGTAAGCAGTGGGGTACCACAAGGTTCCATCTTAGGCCTGGTACTCTTCAATATCTTCATAAACGATTTAGATGAGGGAATAGAAGGAGAACTTACCAAAGTATACTTACTTATTCTGACTTATTCTGATAAATTAAGCCAAATGATAAATTACATGTTTATTAATAATTGTTTAAGCTTATATTTTTCTATCAGACAATTATTTCAACTGTTTCTGAATTTTAAATTACTGAATGAAAACCAAATTCATTATTTATTTCACTAGGATCTTGCTCAATGCGTGAATGAGGTCAAAAGAGACAATGAAACACTGAAACAAATAACTAATTTTCAACTTTCCATAGAGAATCTGGTGAGTATTGCTGTGAGGGAATTTGTAGAATCTAGATTTGAACATTTTCAATTCCTTTTGAGATTAATCCAGTACATTAATTATATCTAATACCAAAGCTCACTGATTATAGTTCCACTGTCTCCAGCTAGCCCAGCAGGTGAGCATCTTGGCTAGGAATTGTGGCTTTTATAATCCATCATATCAAGAGGTCACCAACTAATTAGCTCTGTGGGGTCAATCTAAAAAGGGGAAATCACTAAGATAGAAAATCCTAAAATATCACCCACCCACAGCCTACTAATATGTTACCTGCCTTCTTCCCCAAATGCTAGTACTCTTGCTATTCAGTATTTTGGAAGTTCCTCCTGTATCCTCCAATTCATCCTGAAGGTTATTGGTGGGGGTCTTTTCTTTCCACATCTTGTCAGATCCGTTTACTTATTAATGTTCATTCTGTGGCCCTCTAATTTGTTTTTGAGCCTTCCATTGTTTATCTTTTTCTGGTTCCCTCTTAGTTTTTGTTTCAGCTGTTATATCTTGCTTAGCTCTTTTCACCTCTGAGGAATGTTGCTGGGTAGTTTCAGAATGGATGTCTATCAGTCCACCCTGTTCTCCAGCCTCTGCCCACCCTCCTCCTTTCATTGTCTCCTTTGGGTGCATTTTTCACCAAAACTTGTTCTGTTTTGAACTATCATTTGTAGAATTCTACCACTGCATTTCACCTTCTTCCACATTGTATATAGTCCACTCTTCTTCTTTCATCTTCCGTGACTCCCAATTGATTGATTCAATGGCTTTTCCCAAAGAACTTTCTTCTTTTGCTGCTGCCTGCACTGCAAATCTGCTAATGACTACCTTTAGTTCAACATTGGCCTCAAGAACAAAGGGCATTTCCACCATTCTTCCAGTAAATATTCTTTCTCTCATTCACAGCCCTGATTTGTTCCCTCCATTTGATATTCATTCTTATCCTTAGGTTGGGGAAGGGGGAGTAGTAGTTTTTATTCAGCAAACTATATTGTACCTTAACATCATGGCCTTCATGCAGAATGCAGAAGCTCATTGCTGCTATTTGAAAAATAAAATCTGGAGAATGAAATCACTCGTGTTTCCCTTTATTAATATTATTTTGAAAACCAGCCACTGGAAGGAGATGGCAGTCCCAAGCAACTCCTACACATAAAGAGTTTATATCTTGTAAATAAGATTGTTTTCTTTCCTTCTAGTCGCAATCCCTGGCTCATTTTGGGAGGCCAAAAATTGATGGAGAGCTGAAGATTATTGCTGGAGAGAAGCGCTCCAAATTAGACAGGTAATGGATAGCGTGAACATTTTGGTAGCAATATAAATTCATATGTCCCAAAGCCAAATGTATCAGATACTGTATATTATGATGTTTACTGAAAGCAAAAGTAGTATTTCCAAATGTGAAAGCATTTCATTAAAACATACAATGAACAGTTGCAGGAACTGGGCATGGCTAGTCTAGTGAAGAGAAGGACCAGGGGAGACATGATAGCAGTGTTCCAATATTTGAGCGGCTGCCACAGAGGAGAGGGGGTCAGGTTATTTTCCAAGGCACCTGAAAGCCAGAGAAGGAATAATGAATGGAAACTGAACAAGGAGAGATTCAACCTGGAAATAAGGAGAAATTTTCTGACAGTAAGAACAAGCAACCAATGGAACAACTTGCCTTCAGAAGTTGTGGGAGCTTCATCACTGGAAGCTTTCAAGAAGAGATTGGATTGCCATCTGGCAGGAATGGCGTATGGTCTTCTGCTTGGGCTTGGAGTTGGACTAAATGACCTTCACGATCCCTTCCAACTCTGTTAATCTGATAAATCTGCTATTATCTGTTCTGAATTTGTTGCCAAACCTGAGAGGGTCAGAAGTAAAAGAAAAAAGTCTGAGATAGGGAACTTCTATACTATTGATAATGTAGTTCTGGATAGTGTGCCACAGCAATGGCTCCTCCACACTAATATGTATCTTTAGATTTTCTACTATTTATTAGATTTTTTTAATAGAAAGAGTGACACTTTTTAAAAAATCAAATCTAAGCAATCCAATATTTTCTCTACTGCCTTAAAACACAAACCTATAAACAATGAACTAAATGGCTTATTTGCATATATTTCTGGGTAATTGCTTTGGTTCAGTTTATTGCTTTCTGCTGGATATGGTGGGAGAAGTAATGGTCAGGTTACCATTTGAGTAATGTTTATTGTACTCAATTCAATCATATTTACTTTTTAATTAGGCCTGTCATATTCAGGCTGCAAAAATCTGTCACTAAATGGCAGTAAAAGTTATTTTATTTTGCATTTCTTCTCTGACATTTAATGAATTTTGCATCCCAGGTATAGTAGCCCTCTTCTAATCAGAACAAGATTGGATTATTGTACTTGTTATAATATTTGAAAATTAATGGGGGGAGTGTATATATTTAAAATATTTACAGCAAATTAGGACTTGAAGTAGAAAAATGCCCACTTTAAAGGAACCAATTAGTTTGGAGATAGATGCAACAAAATGTCCTTCACTGGGATCCTAGCCAAAAGAATGCAAAAGAGCTCCAAACTAGGCAAGGTTATGGGTTATATACCACAGAACTCTTACACAGGAATGATTAAAAAAAACAATATATCAAACTGTGTTTTTTACAGCTACCATATAACATGGAATGTAGTATCTGATAGTACTGTAAGATGACTTTACTATGGCTACCCACCTACATTCTTCTCTACCAAAAGGATTTTAGCCCACCCCAATTACAATTATTAACAGCATGAGGGAATGTATTGTGCCCATAAATTACCTCCCTTCACACCAGACAACAGTCTGGTTTCTGTTATCTCTTTTCTCTGCAGGGTAAGCAGATAGCTCTGTTTGTCTGCTCATTTATACCTCTGTGACTTTTTTCACGCTTATTCCATGTACAAGATCATCTTCCACAACAATTAGCTTCTTTTTCATAGCAACCAACATCTGCTGCTTCTGCGTAATAATAGGTCTAGCCATGGCTTATATTGTTTGTTTTTGCCATTATAATTACTCTCTGTACTGATAATTTTCTTTGAGGAAAGGAGGGGCAAATGCTTGCTCCTTCAAGCACCCACTGTTGTTTTCATTCATGAGTAGAATTGCCCATCTAATTGGTATTTTCCAATATTATTTGTCAAGTAGCATCATGGGTCTAATCAGTTATGAGTTGATGAGGGAAGGGCCAGAGATTGCTGTCGTCACTGAGGATGCTCTTAATTTCTATGTGCATACATCTCAAGAGAATACTGAACAAATCAACATGATTTGATGACTACAGTTGTTATAAAGACAGGTCTGTTTCAGCATTGCATTTATTTATAAAATACATTTCTTACTGGACTTTCTCAAGTTAACCATCTCTTGTAGATATGGTTTTCTCCTGGATAAAGCTCTGCTAATCTGTAAGCGAAAAGGGGATTCATATGAAATGAAGATATTTGTTGATCTGTGCAACTACCAGATCCGAGATGATTCTTCTGCAGAAAAAGACAACAAGAAGGTAAAATCTGAGTACTTCCTATAGGGGGAAAACTTGGGAAAGGAATGGCAATCATGAATTCTACTTTGCTCTAGAATTAGAACTAAATTTTGTTTATATAAGACAATAGGACAATGCTATGCTTCCTTTTTAATCCATTGTACTATGTACCCTCCAAAGAGGATTAATAGGGGGAAAGGGGTCTGGAATTAAAGTGTCTCAGATTTTGCCTTAATAAATTATTCTGCAATTTTTGTTGTCAGTGGACTCACATGTTTGTTCTAATTGAGCTTAATGGATTCTCGGGTTATGAATTGTATTTCAAGACGCGAGAGCTGAAAAAGAAGTGGATGGAACAATTTGAAATGGCTCTGTAAGTTTCTTCTATTCCTTTAGCCTTGGCATGATGACCTTTATCATTCCAAGTCTGCTGTGCTTTAGACCAATTTCTGCATGATGGATCAATTCCAGATTTCACAGGGCACATTAGGAAGGAAGGAAGGAAGGGAGGGAGGGAGGGAGGGAGGGCGGGCTTGATTAATCAGAAGACCTACAGAAATTAGATATTTATAGTTATTAAACATGTTTCCTATTAGCTGATCAACAAAAACCATAACATTTCCCACATTTCATTATTTCATGAAGTTCAGCAAATTCCTGGAATTATTTCTGACAAAGCAAGATGAGAAATAGGATTCAGAAAATAAGATAGAGGACTTCTCTGATTGTGACAATGTCTATTAAGAATCTTTGTTTATTCATTCTTAATTTTTCACAAATTAACCTATACTTTTTTTGCTTTCTCTTAAAATGAAATCATAGGTATGTTTCAGAGAATATTAGCATTTTCAATTTTTACCAGCTAGATTATAGAAAACCAAACTGAATTACTTAGGAACAAAAAGATAAAATTAATTTAAATGCCAAACAATCTATATACTACTTTCCTAATGCCTTTAACAAAGCAAAAAACCTAGCAAGCAGAAATATTGCATTTTGCTTGCTAAGTGCCTTCTTATTCCCTGGTACAGCTCCAATATCTATCCTGAAAATGCCAAGGCCAATAGACATGAGTTCTACATGTATTCGTTTGAAGATACCACCTCCTGCAAAGCCTGTCAGATGCTGCTGAGGTATGTATGCTATGCCATATACTTCAATCCCTGCTTTGTAAATTATTACATTCTAAATGTTTAATAATACAACTGCCATTTTATGTGTAGAAGCAGACATCCTTGTAAAATAAGGATGGCCATATTCCTACCTAGGCCATATTCCACTTTATCCTGAAAAGTCAAATATGTGGACTTACTCTTTCTTCAATCTGCTCATAGAGGAACATTCTACCAGGGCTATCGTTGCAGCAAATGTAGATCACCTGCTCATAAGGAATGTCTTGGCCGGGTGTCACCATGTGGAAAGTCCAGTTCAGGTAAGTAGCCAAATCCTACTCCTTGCTTGCATGTTGCATAACAATGTGCCATAACAATCTGGCAATCCCCAGAGTTCTCAATCTCTATTTTAGGACCCTAGTTTATTTAACAAGGTGCTATGAGCTCTACAGGAAGGCTACAGGCAAGGCCACTGATTTATGGCAGCAGTTCTTCTTCCTGACTCAGGACATTAAATCAGTAGTAGGGAAGTCCCTAAAAGGGCTATGATACTGCACAGGAATGAGGAAAGCCTGAGGAAAGCCTGAGGAAAGTCTCAGCCTTTGGAAGCTAGGCTTTCTTTAGGACAATATGCAGCAAAGGTCAGCTACCTGTATCCTCTACATATTTGGGGCTATAAATGGTTGGACAATTTTAGTCCAAATGTCTTGAGGTAGTAGGGAAATGGTTTGGAGGGTTGATGGAAACTATTTTATAAAATAGATATTTGTGGGGTGAGGTCAACTACTTATAAAACAGTTGCCATAGTGAATGTGATCAGTTACAACTATTTGTGTACAAATCATCAAACTGTTGAGGTTGCTTCTGATTATACTTTGAAAATGCAAAGAACTGGCTGGATGTGTGAAAGTAGATGAAGGAATTCTATCCTCTTCCTCTTTTTTTGTCCTGACTGGATAGCCATGTTGGGAATGGTATAAGGTTTCCCAGGGAACTGGACTAGAAGACCTCCAAAGTCCCTTCCAGTCCTATTATTCTATGCCTGTGATGGCAAACCTATGGCACAGCTGCCACAGGTGGCACGCAGAGCTATCTTGCTGGGCACACAAACTGTTGGCCAACTTACCTCCAGCTGAGCATGCACACGGGATTGTGCATGCATGCATGCATGATTGCAGAGACTCAGCTGGTCTTCAGTCCTCCGCTGTGCATGCCCACGATTGCAGCAGGAAATCCAGCTGGACTTCGGAGTCTCTCCTGTGCATGCACACACGATTGCTCATGTGTGCCTGAGTGCCTGCATGCAGCGTGCATGCAGTGCATGTGCAAAAGTTGCATACATGCACAGATTGTGAGGTTGCATATGCAGCGCATGTGGAGGAAGTTGCACACAAGTGCAGATGGCATGCACAAAGCCTGTACTTTTTGGCACTCGGCAAGTAAAAGGTTCACCACCACTGTTCTATGCTCTCACTATAGGATTAGGAAAGAGTTGAAGTGTTTCTTCCCTGCAGGGCAAATATATCCCATAAGATGGTGTTGAATTTGAGTGTCTTTCTTCTGTCTATAGAGCATACCACTTCTGATATAGCATGTGCCTGCTTAATTTCCTTCTTCCTTCCCTTCTTTACTGCTGGTGGCTCATCACCTCTGTTCCATCATGTTAATTGCTAGATTCTCTTGTCCCTGTAACAATTGTAATACTGCTTTTTTTTCTGTTTAAAGGTGACTCTGGATTTACTGTAAAAAAGGTAAAAAAAGAAAGTTTAAATTTAAATTTTTGTGACAAGTTTAAAAAACGGGAAATTCATATTGGATAAATGGAAAGACAGATGGGTCTGGTTTACATATTAGCCAATATGGTGGAAGGATTGGATGATTGAAAACTCTGTCCCACAGATGCCTTTAATGATGCAGTTTGGTTTTGGTATAGCAAAATGTGTGAAGCCAGCCATTGTGGCTTAGCACAATGTGTTTATCAGATCAGTAGTATTGATTTTGCAAACCACAAAATGTGTACATTATGTAAAGTTAATGAATCACATAGAAGCAATCTCCAAGTAGGACATTTTTCTAGATTTGTGACTCCGTTTTTATTGTTTTCTGTATTTTTGGTACAGAATAAATCCAACAGAAACACAACAGAAAGAGACAAAACAGATCTAGGTAAGTTATTTTTTTTATCCTGGCAGTTAGTTTTGAGGATGATAGTGAAGAACACAGAAGAATGATATTTAGTTATCATGGTAATGGGGATCATAACTTATGATTAATTATATAACTTATGACATCTGTTTGCCACGATGCGGTCGGGAAAATGTTTTCGCTCTCTGAAGGCAAACACAGAAAGAATGAAGAAAAGCTTCTT
>JAEANM010029066.1:0-10249 GCA_017656035.1 Myanophis thanlyinensis | reverse complement strand
GGGCGCTTTATGCAGCAGCCCAGCCTCAAGCGCCGCTGCTTGCGGGGCCAGGGCTCCCTCAACGGGCTGTTGGGCGGGTAGAATCGCGGCGCCCATGGGAAGCCAGTCGGAAAAACGGGCGGCCAAGCAAACGATGGCGTTCGTGGAAGAGCCACCGTTACTCTGCCCGAGATCCAGCTCCTCGGACGAGCAGGAGGCCATCGGGTCAATCTCTACCTGCGGGGGATGAACCTCCGCCCGGCAGCATCCGATGGAGTGGGCCGCTAGGAGGCGCTGCTCCGGCGGCTGCGGCCCATCTGTCTGCGCGTCGGGACCGGCTGCATTTCATAGGCTCCTGCCAGGGAGTCCCTCCTCCCCTCCCACCCACCTTCTCCCCGTGATGGCGGAGGACAGCGAGTCTGCCGCCAGTCAGCAAAGCCTCGAACTGGACGATCAGGACACCTGCGGCATCGACGGCGACAATGAAGAGGAGACGGAGCACTCCAAAGGGTAGGGGGGTCTTCGCCGGAGGCGCCCGCAGGAGCCGCCCTTCCCGATGCCCCTGCCAAGCATGCACGCTCCGGGCTTGGCCAGGAGCTGCAGCGCGTTGCACAAGCGCGCGGGCGGACTGGCTTTGGGGGCAGCCAGACCGTCCGTCCCCTGAGCCGATCCCCTGCTGCAGGGACGGAGGTGGCCGCAGCAAGCCAGGAATGGCGACCAGGGACGTGGAGGAGGCCACGCGGGGCACGGGGCAGCCTTCCGGGCTGAGGCTTGAGCGCGAGGTGGGAGAGAAGAGCCGCCCCGCTTTGCTGCGGAGGAGGAGGAAGGCCAGGCCGGCAGGCAGGCTGTGTTTCCCCGAGGCTTTCTGGTCGCCACGTGTTGTCGACCCCGGCAGGCTAGCTTAGCGCCTTTCCTTTGGTGCCGGGACCGCGGCTTTGGCCTGTGGGCTTCCCCCGACGGCTGTCTGCTACGATTTCTGTGCGGAGCCCGGCTTCCCCTGCGCCCCCCTCTGCCGTCCTCCTCTTTCCCTTTGTGACCACCTCCCATCCTTCGCAGCCCCCCGCAAGGGGATGGGAGGGGAGGGGAGGTGGAGGGAGCCGGGCTGGAGCGGCGGGGGCCCTTCCCAATGAGGAGCGACTGGCTCACTCTGGGGATTCCGAGGTGGGCGGGAGGCTGGATCAGCTTAGATCGGTCGGTGCACATCAGAGGAGGCGAGGCGCGCCTTTTGCACATGGTGTGGCCCGGATTTTGGACTTGCAGGTGTCCTCCGGGTGCCCTGTCCTTTGTGACAACTGCTCCGATGAAGCGTCCCATCGTTTTGGGTGCTTCTTGATTTGATGGATATTTTTCTTTCTGACGTCATTTTTGTGCCTTTCTGCTGCCATCTCACTCTATACCTTTTAGGGGCTCTCCCCTCCCCCCAGACAAAACAGAGAGCAGAACAAAAGCATAAATACCGGTAAATAACAACATCTTTGGGAATGGGTGTTATGTGCATGATTTCACTGTGGGGTCCAGCTTTAAACTTTGGAATGTCAAAGCTTGACTAACAGTGAGGGTCAAGCAGATAGGAGGAGTTCATTTTCCACAACCAGCCATCCTAATAATGGAAAAGTTTGGAAGACAAAATTGCAAACAACTTTTTCTTCAAATTCTGTGTTAAACCTCCGTTCGGGATACTTGAGTGACCTGTTCTAGCTGCAAGCGTAGATTAAATTTAATTTGATTGATTGCTATTTAGGATCTTGTGTGAATCTGCTATTGCAATTTGCAAATCATTGATTAGCATGTCATATAAAATGAAACTGTTATTTAATGAGCCATGGTTAAGCAAACAAATTTTTAGAAGTGTGCACAAACCAAATTGAGGTCACCAATTGAGGCTTCATATTAATCTGAGCCAGACCAAGCATGATACAGTTTTGCACATTTATGAACTAGATGTTGTTTGGCAGCATAGCAGAATATATTCTGTTGATCAAACTATGGCTCAGTATGTGTGTAGTAAATATTGATAAATATTTTTTTCAAGTAGAAAAATCTCTTAGAATATAGATGCTATGTATACTGCTTCTATTAAAGAAATTATTTTTTTGGCTCATTCAGACATTTTAATGGAGAGACCAGATGTTATTATATTGATGTTTGTAAATTTCCTGTTTTCTCAATATGTTGGTCTTTCTTACCCGGAGAAACAAATGAGCAAAATACCAAGTTTGACTATTGGGACTAGGATCTTTCCTCTCATAAAATTCCTTTTCAGAGAGTTTATGCTGTGAGGATTGAATTCAGGTTCTGTTGAAGTTAATCCAAAATCTTAAAATGAGGGGACTGGATTAGGACCCTGAAGCAAAAAGGCAGTGTTTTGCTTTGACTAGGAAGTTTTGCACATTCAGTTATTGTGGTATCATTCTCCTATAATCAGTAGTGGGCTGCTCACCAGTAGTTCCCACAATCTACAATCAGCTGGCCCTGCCCACCCACCCCGCCCTATCCTGTCCTATATCCCCTTCTTTCTTGCTCAGCTAAATCGCAAGGCACACCTGTTTTCTCTGCCTCCGCAGTTCCTACTCAACGGGACTGCCTTAAAAGGTAAGCTGATTTCTGTGTAAGTGCTGTAGTTTGGAAGCAGCGCACTAGCTTGGAAGGACATGCGCACTCACAGAACCGGTTGTTAAGCTATGTGCAGCCCACCACTGCCTACAATCATGTGAAAAATAATTTAATAGCTTTAAATGTTGCTATTTAACTTTTAGCACGATCATAGACACCTTGACAAACAAAACCATATATTTCTACATTCAGACACCACACTGAATTATATATGTCAAACATATTCTATAATAATGTATTGTGAAGATTTAGTCTTTGATTAATATATAATTTAGTGTTGTTATAAAAACTCAGAAAATAGAAATACTTGAATAAAATGTAATTAATTCAATCATGCACTAACACATTATTGAAGTATTACCACTCTTTTAGGCTAAATGCTATCAAAAATGGCTACAATTCTCTAAGACCATCCTGGAGTAGAAACCTTTTTGTATGTGAAGCACATGACCTATCACTGTGCTAATTTGCCCCAATCTTGTATATTCCAGTATGTTGGCATCCAGCGCTTGGTAAGACTAAGAAATCTAGGAATTGTAGAATGGCACATCTGTTAGCTGCTTAGAGCCTCTGGGAATAAGCAACATACCAATGTAGGAGACAAATAAGAAACAAACAAGGTAGCACTGCATACATTCTATGTTTATAAGCTAATTGTGTTCAGTATGAATGATATGAAGCATTTTAGAAAATGACTATTAATTAAAAATATATCTTTCTGTAACTTATCAAACAATATGACATTTATAATTCATTTTTCTTTTTAAAATCAGACCAGTCCTTTGATATGTGATTAATGTTTTCTGATCCGCATAGCATTGGCTTGTCCACACCCTGATATCACTTAAGGAAACATCTACAGTAGTGTGAGAAATGTTTCTAAAATTAAAAGCATATGTATACAAGTAATCTGAACAAGTAGGAAACAAGTATGACTTGATGCTTAACCACGGTACTATAAAATAAATTTGCAGAGGTTACACTTTCACTTTGCTTTTGAAATAAGATTTGATATGATTATATTGCTTTGTATTGTATTGAGTAATAATAATAGTGCTCCAAATCCAACACTAATTGCATGCAAAGTAGAAAAATGGTCAGATGGTACAATTTCACTGAAATTGAATGTTTTTGTCATATAGGTAGACAGTCCCGAGCCTTTCTGGTTGTATGGACTGGCAGCAGGGGCAGCAGTGGGGGTGGGGAGAGGGATGGTTTTGCAAGTGTGCCCACTGCTTACATAAATAGAGCTTTATGCGCTTGCACACTTAACCTGCTGTTTGCGTGTCTTGGTTCCCAATAGGCTGTGGCCTGATACCGGGTCATGGATCAGGGGTTGGGAGACACTTAATATGAATTATAAATCTGAACTGTCTTATACTTTTTTTCTTTCTTACAATCTCTTTTTCCTAAAATTGTTTATCTTCTAGTATATTAACAGTAACAATCTACTTGAAGTATTTCCCCAATTTATAGAATGATTAGATAAAGGAATCATCATCATTATCATCATCTTCCTCCACTGGTCATTATGTAAAAAATACAACTTATCTATATCTGAAAAGTCTTGGGAACACAAAGTGGAAAAAGTTGTTGAAAATGAGAAGGTGAACATCTTGTGGGACTTTTGAATACAGACGAATCAGCATTTAGAATACAACATGCCAGATATCACAGTCATCAAAACCCGAAGCGTACAGTTTATTGATACCACTGTACCAGGAGATGCCAGAGTCAAAGAAAAAGAACTAGAAGAAAATCACAAAATATTGTGACTTGGCCATCAAAACCACCCGATTATGAATGAAATATGCAACACTGTTATCGGGGCACTTAGTATTATGTCCAATAATTTTACAAAATATATCAAAAATTACAGCTTTCTGCAATAACACTAGCAGAACTGCAAAAAACTGTGCTACTTAGAACAACATACATTTTAAGAAGGTACTTGGTTGATACCTGGGATGCTGGCAGCAACCTATGTCAACTACCAGTACCAGTCACTACTATTTATGATACATTTTTAAATGTTCAATTGATTGAGTTTCATGTTTTATGAATAAAGTATAAATAATAAAAAAAATAGTGAGGACAATTAACCAGTGGAACAGCATATCTTCAGAAATTGTGGCTGGTCCATCATCTAAATTAGTTCAACATGTACTTTATTTTGAATTTTAGAAGGATCCAGGTAATTTTCCTGTGCTTCTTTATGCTTCTCTCTCTTTTTGGCTTGTTGTAATAAAGAGAAAGATAAAATTGCAGCATAATAGCTTGGGTTGGTAGCATGAAAAGCTCTCTATAAAAACACTTTTACATGGGATTCAGTTTTATTAATTTAAGTAAGATCTGCTTCTGAATAAATGTGGGCTTAACTTAAAAAAAACTGGAAGACATTAGAAACCAATCACTTAGGTATTCATAGTCTCATGTAGGTAGCAAGGACCTTAACAATCATCTGATCCATAAGAGTTCATCTACGTGCTCAGTGTACTACTACAACATCTCTGACAGAGGATCACTCAACCTCTGATTGAAGAATTCCAGAGCAGGAGAAATCACGGCTCATATAATGTCCTGTTCTGCTGACTGAGATCTAATACAATTATGAAGATTTTTTTTAATATCTTAGTCTTCCCTAATAAAGACTAAATAACCCTTGTCTATGTAAAAGTAGCCTTTTAGATTAGGGGTGCCAAACTCAAGGCCCAGAGGCTCGATCTGGCCTATAAGGTACTTAGATCTGGCCCATGGGGCTTCTGGCCATGAAAACAGCGAAGGACTGGCCCGCGATGCCTCTACCAGAGAAAATGGAGCTTGGGAAGGCCACCTATGGCCTCTAATTGATTTATATCCTACATATTGTTCAGTGGCTTCTAAATCAAGAGAGCACAACTCTGGCCTTTAAAATCGCATATGGAAAGGTGATTCACACTTGGAAAATAACAGAAAATGCTAAATTTGATTTTACTACATTAATAGATTCAGATTTTTTTATTTATCACATACATGATCATACATGGTACAATGTGCAGTGAAATGCTTTGTGTAACCGCTCGGTTATGAAAGTTACATTAAAGAAGAAATTTACAATTGAGATTTAGTAATTTTACACTTTTACACTTTTACAATTTTTACAAATTTTACAAATCTACAAGTTAGAATAAGATTTAAATTAAATTTACAATTGTTTTTACAATTTAAGTCCTGGGAGAGCAAGGGAGGGTAGGATGTTGATTTCCCCACGGTTACTCACACACAGCAGTCTTCACTGTGAGTCCGCTCTTGGCGCTGCTGCCTCTGGCGGCCTGGTTAGCTGGGGCTGCTCCTGGCACTGCTGCTCTGGCAGTCCTGGCTGTTTGGGGCCACTCCTGGCGCTGCTGTTCTGGCGGAGGGTGGCTTGTAGTCTCATCTCGGCTCTTGAGTGTCTCTGAAGGTCTGCTTGTTCTTCTAAGCGCCATCACCTTGGCACTGCTGCTGCCGTCTCATGATATCTCGGCGGTGCATGTGGCTTCCACCCTGGTGCCTCAGCTGTTTCCTGCAGTCTTCAGAGCCTTTGGGGTCTGCGCTCCATTCTGGCTCGGTCCTCTGCGCCGTCGCCGCTGTCCCAGCCTGCCCCGGTAGGGCCCGCCGGTCATTTGCTCCCGGTTTCTGCACCCAGTGTTCCAGTGCCATTCTTCTCCACTCTTCTCCCAGGCTTCTTCGTGCTCTTTCGTCCTTGCTCTTTCTCCCAGTCTGGCCAGCTCGGCTTTGTGACTGGAGCTGCTCCAGGTTGTCCAGATTAGTTAATTTCAGTTTAGTTTGAGTTTGAATTTAAATCCAATCCTTTGATTTGGCCAGAAAGCTGTTAATTTGGCCAAAAGCAGGATAGGATCAGAGCGGTCATGACGGCTGCCTATCTCACTGGCGCCATCTTAGGACCTTATTATATATAAATATATGTCTATATATAGATGTTTAATATAAACATCTAATTAGATATAAGTATATAGTTATTAATTTTCCCTTCTGGCATATATACATTACAACTGGAAATCTCAGAGAACTGCTGTCTTATGGTGTGCGTCCCTATTGTAAACTGATTAGAAACAGTATTATGAAGCAAGATGCAAAAATCAGAAAATATACCATTGCCATTATATAGCATAACTCTAATCTGCAATTGGAATCTGGCTTAGATCTTTGCAACATTTTGAGCTGAGGGAGAATTGTTTTTATTTTCCACAGATATATTCATTTTCCAGGCTGTTTTTCTCAGTGACACAAAATTCATTCTAAACTCTTTTGCTCTGCTGTATAGTTCAATTCAAACCTTTATTGTCAATGCACAACATGTGTGCAGTGAAATTGAATGTATCTAGGTGATATCCCTTTGGTCTCCTCCCTTCACTTGTGCATGTCCTCTTAAATCTTTGGAGAAGAATTTTGTGTGCCACTAATCTCTGGTTCCATCACTAGCATTTTCAGGCAGGTCAGTTTGAAAACTGCAGCCAAGCATTCTAACAGTACTGAGCTGTAGGGACCAATGGTGTCCTACTTTCCCATTAGAACAAGGACAGGCAGCCTTTTAATGGCTACTTAATATTTTGGGGAGGGCTGCAAAGAAGGAGATAAAGAGTCAAAGCCAGCACCATATCATTCTAGTTAGGTGGAATCAGAATTGTCTGCTTTCTAATAGAGTTAGAAGGAGTTTTCATTAGGAGTTTATTTTTAATCATGTTACGCTTAATTTTAGGGCCTATGCTGCTATTTTTGTGCATCTCCTGCCTTAGAATTTTAGTAGATTACATGGCTGAGACTGGAAAAGATGAGAAATTTTAAAAAAAGTAGTTTAACAAATACATGCACTGCATGGGTTTTAGTGCCTTTTGCATTCAGAAGTTGTAAAGATAGCAATGTAGGCTGTCATTTTTGGAATTTCTGTCTATATGTTTAAATCTCACTAGCTTAAGAAGTCCTCCCTAAATTTCCTGCCTTCTCTGAAGCCGTGCTCATTGACAGTTACTGAATTCTTGTCCAATACACTTGGATGACATGGGCATAGTTTGACAGGCACAAATAATTCAAGTTTTTTTCTGAAGTGATTTGTAAAATTCAAGTACAAAAACTGAACTGAATAACTGGAATTAATTATATCTTCGTTTTATATTGTCTGCTTAAGGTGATTTGGTTTTATAACCTAAATATTTAGCATAACTTTTCCTATAGTGCATTTTTTTTGTGAGTAGAAAAATATGCAAGTCTAAAATTTCTTCTGTCTTTCAAAGAAGAAAATCATATTCAGGATTGAGAGAAATCTTAACATCTAGGCTTAAGTTGTATATGTGATAATTGATTTGTACATCAGGACAGACATCAATTTGTAAAATCATAAAATATACTTACATATTTTTTCCAGGAGAATATTAATGTGTTACAAAGATATTTGGTAGAATATCAGGTGTGTTAAAATATGTTTACTTAGTATTTTCATATTTTTCTACTATACTATATTATTATACTATAGCTAGTATAGAAAAATTGACTTTATGAATTTTACTATTGATATTGTTTCTAGCCATTCCTTCCATTATTATTTTTTGGGGGGTCTGCTTTCTGGTCAGTATTGATTTGGAATTTAATTGCGGCTGTTTGTTTTTCCCTGAGTTATTTAAAGTAATCAGTATGTAAAATTCTGAACTTTAGAACTGTGGTTTTGGTCTTGATCTGAAACTGAGTGGGTGAAGTGTTGCTTTTTTCAATTACAGTGTTGTTGTTTTTAAAAATGCATGTTCATTTAGTGCAACAGAATATTGCATAGTTAGTAATAACTTCCCATCAGGAAGACAAAATGAATATTTAACACAAATAAAAAATACAGTAATATTATCTATACCAGAAATGAACGGTTTATAAATACATATGTGTTAATATATCTTCAATCATATTGCCCTGTCCTAAAAGTAATTTCATGTGCAGTAGATATTGCACTTTTATTCTGTTAACAGCTTAAATAGCGCTTTGTTAATATGTACTCTGTCCTGTTCTGTTTAATTTTAACTTTGTTTCTCCTAACATTTTCCTACAATTGCAAGATATGCTTTTTTTAGATAAGCAGAATGTTGATCCATTGGTTGTGACAGGAATTGATCGACTGGCTTATAGCTTGAATCTGACATCATAGGCTGAGAGAAAATAAATGGTTCAAAGTCATCCAGATGGCTTTCATGCCTAAGGCATGACTAGAACTCACAGTCCCCTAGTTTCTAGCACGATGCCTTAAATATTAGACCAAACGGAGTCTCTTTAAGTAGTAAAATACAAATTAATAGTTTACCTTTTTTTTACGAGTAGCAAATTTAGCAAAATGGCTGCTGTCACATTTCCTTCTTCACCAATCCTTGCTATTTGGCATGGTGAACAAAAATCATTTAATTAAAAGTAAACTTGTCATTGGATGCTCTCCTCTTAAGAATTAAAAAAGAAACCCAGAAAGGATAAACAAATGAAAATAGAAGATTCAATAATAATTCAATAAACATTAAATTGCTTTCCTTTTTTTTTTTTTTTTTGCTTTTCAAGCAACAGTAAAATTTGGGTGAAAAGCCACATTGCCCAAGATGGACTGGATAATTAAGTTCTTGTTCTTGTGTGTGAATGCATATGACCATCTGTTAAGGGATTTGTCCACATTTCTTGAGCAATATAAATACATGGAGGAGACCCAGCTAAGGAAATAGATCAGCCACAGTGACAAAGTGTCAAAATAATGTTAAGTATGTCAGTTACTGTCAGCAAATTTAGCAACAGTGAGATGGCCACATGGTTGATTAATCTTTACTTTTCTATGATAATAAATAACTTGGCAGGTTAAAAAAAGAAATACGTAAGAAAAACAATAATAGCAAGGAAGACAGAACATCCTAAACATTTCCATTTCTTTTAAATGCTTTTAATTATTTGCTTTGTGTGCTTCTACATTGCCTGAAGTAATAATAATGTAGGTCACTTAAACCAAAACTATAACAACTAAATAAGATCAACAATATATCTGATTGAAACCCTAACCCAGTTGCCAAGCATCCAAATTTTGATCATGGGACTGTGGGAATTGTGCCACAATATTGCCATAAATGTGAAAAATGGCCTCAGGTCACTTTATTCAATGCTGTTGTAAATTTGAATGGCCACTAAACAAAGTCAAGGACTACCTGTATCTCCAGAAAAGTTCGACTTTGCCATTTTTTTCTACTATTTTAATGTCAGACTAGGTACTTTTATTCTCAAATGAAGGTGCATAATTCAAAGAGAGTGCAAGGTTTCTGACATGTATATTTCTTTTAACGTTTACACAAAAATAGGATACCAGTAGGCGAGAATGAATTAGAAAAAGGTAGTATTCCCTCTTTTATGTTCCCTTTTAAGGTGAGATCCCATTAAATTTTATTTCTATATGGCAGGGGTCGGGAACCTTTTTGACTCAGAGAGCCACGAAAGCAAAATATTTGGAAATCTATTTCAGTAAGAGGCATATATTCAGTAATCCATCACTCTTGAGGGGAATCCCTTCCCCCCCCCACAGGCTGCTCCATTCCCTCCCCCCCTCCCCCCCACTTTTAACATTCCACAGCAGCGCCTGGAATTATTAATTAACCATTCTAATTGATTCCTTCAC
>JAEANM010029065.1:0-10250 GCA_017656035.1 Myanophis thanlyinensis | reverse complement strand
CAAGTAGACAATTCCTTTCTTACTTTTGTAGGTAGTGTGTGCTTTCCTCAATCTCACACCCTCTGCCAGAGATTGGGAGTATGAGGGTTCTGTGCAGTATCTTAGATGTTCCTAGTACTGTACTTTTCTGGACAGAATATTCTGAAGTCATTCATGGGAACCATTAAGAGTGTTTCTACCACCACTGGGATCATTTCGGCCTTTACTTTCCATATCCTGTCTAGTTATTCCTTCAGACCCTGGTACTTGTCCAACTTCTCAGGCTCCTTCTTCCTGGTGTTGGTAAGTTGTGCCTTTCTTGTGTATGCTGTCCTACCTGCATCTTACACCCTTCCATTATGTACTGGACTGTCTCTGAGGTTCCTCTGTATATTTTGAACTTTGGGTCCTATCTAGTGTGGTACACCCTTGCTGCTATGGGTCTAATGCTTAGTGGCTGTTCTTATGCTGCTATGAACAGTGCCTTAGTGGTGGTGTTTTTACTCCTATTGAGTCACAGAAATCACAGATATTAAAATAATAGATGTTCCTGAACGAATGTACAGTATTGATGCATTTAAAACAACTGTCAATTCCACTTTGAGGCTGAAGTTAATTTGACCCAAATAAATAATTCTTACCAAATCCCAATCATTTGAATAAAAACCAAGAAAAGAAAATTGTGCTCAGTTAAGACCTACCTCTATCAGCATGTAAAATGATAGCACTGTGACGCCAAAGTTATATACAATAAGAAGACTCTTGAGTGACAAAGCAGGCCTGTTCTTCATAAACATAGTGCCCAGACATATGAAGAGCAGATACAGCATGGTGAGAGCAAAAGTAGGTAAGTATGAATCCAGCATAAGCCACCCTCTGACCCTGGGATCTGAAGAAATGACAATAAAACATATCCCAATAAAAAAATCACCATGATTAGTACTTGCTTATTCTTCTAATACCAAATTAAGTTGTTATATAATCATATATTATGATTATAATATACGTACATACTCATACACATATACAAACACACATTTGCATTTGCACATTAAAAAGAATTAAATAAATTTATAGGAAGCGGCTCTTGTATCCTAGTCATACTACTGTAGCTAAGCTGTTCACCACAACATACAGCAGACATGTCTAACTCAAGGCCTGTGGGCCAGATCTGGCCTGCAATGTGCTTAGGTCTGGTCCATGGGGCAGGCCTGTAAACAGCAAGGGGCTGTCCCCTGTTGCCTTTTCCCCATCCCATCCCAAGACTGGCAGGCGCTCCCCTGAGTGCGCACACAGGACACAGCGTTGGTTGAATCATGCCCACCCAGCCACACCCACTTGGCCGCTTGAGTCATCATAGTCTTACATGCAATTGGCCCTTTGATGGCAACCATAACGCTGATGTGGCCCTCAATGAAGTTGAGTTTGACATCCATGGCATATTTGTAGAAAATACTGTATTTGGGCAAGTTATTCAGATACAAAACAGGTAGTCCTCTACTTACAACAGTTTATTTAGTGACCATTCAAAGTTACAACAGCAGTGAAAAAAGTGACCTAAGTTATGACCATTTTTCATGCTTATGGCCTTTGCAGCATCTCCATGGTCATGTGATTTATATTACATTCATTTACATTCAGAGGCTTGGCGACTTGACTCATGAGTGTCCTGGAGTCATGTGATCTCCTTCTGTGACCATCTGACAAGCAAAGTCAATGGGGAAACCAGATTCACTTAACAATTGTGTAACTAATTTAAGAACTGCAGTGATTCACTTAACCAATGAGGTGAGAAAAGTCGTAAAATGGAGCATTTTGGGTTCAGTTGTAGTTGTAATTTGAGGACTGTCTGTAGGTATTTGATGTACTGTAAATGATTTGTTTAAACTCCAGATAGTCCTCAACTTATGGCCACAAATGAGCTCAGAATTACGATCCTAAAGTTGTTTCTGTCGTTAAGCATGACACACTTGCAATCCTGGCTCTTCTTATTGCAATCATTTTGTGAAGCATGGTATGTCTCAAGGGGTTGGGGAGGCCCTAGGTTGCTGAATGAATGGTGATAAGTCTAGGACTACCAGTTTAAGGTATGATTGCTAAATGTATAATAAACTGGAAGTAAAAAATAAGTTGTCAGAATGAAAATCCAGTGATTTTGATTGTTGAAAGTTTAAACATACTTTTTACAGTAAAAATCCACTGAACTAAAATGCTTTTATTGGTAAAATAAGCTGAAGTTCCTGAAATCTCTTTTTAAAAAAGTATTACTTATGTGTTTTAGTCCAAGTGGTCATGTTTCTTAAATTATGTACTTTCAAATGTTGTAAGGCATCCAAAGACTTTTTGGGGTCAGGCAATCTCAAAATTCAATGCAAAATTTAAAAAACAGGGAAGAAGTAAATTGGACATACGAATTGGATCCACAAAATCTGTTTCGTGAACTCAGTCTAAGCAAGAGGGAATGGAAAAAAAATTCCTTTTTTCATATACCCAAGTGGATTTTTTTATCTCTCTTGAACATTCCCAAATTACAAAGAAATGAAGACTTCATTGAAACTTTGTCAAATTTCACAATTTAAATTACCACAATCATATTATTTATTACTCAACATGGTGGGAGTAAAAGAAAGTAATAGAATTTCTAAGGCTCTCCATTACTTACTGTGCTCAGTCATTTAGATCAAATTTTCAGTAATACATTATTTCTAAATACCTTCTAAATTATTAGGTAGCCAGAAAGCTTCAGAAAATGCATACCTCTATCTCCAAACATATAATCCACAAACTCATTTACTTCTTTATCAAAAGCCTTCAGCTGTTCCTAAAAGATAACAGAAAATAGAAATTGTATTATATTCTATATTACATAATGAATTACATTTATTGTTCTTTCATATTCATATCAAAGATGATAAGATAGACAGATAATGACAGCATCCTATGGTTGAGAAGAAACAATCTGCAGTCCTGAAGCTTTCCTGCTTTGTGGTTTTTTTTAATTGAAATGATTAGAAAATCTTAAAAAGTACAGAAAAAGCAAATGAAGTATAAATACATATAATCTGAGAATGCAAACAATTTAATGATCCATTTTCAATTTTTATGTCTAAAACCATTTGCATGTATGAAGAATATATATTAAGAAAAAATTAATACGCTAAAAAAATAGACATCAGATTTGAATAATATTGTCTTTAATCATGAAGTTCTTCAATGCTCTTCACTCTATTGTTTTAAGTTTTAAAACAAGCCAAACCACAGTTTTAAGTGTCAATGATATAAAGAAATAAATTTTTTGGCTTTCTGATGTTTTAACACTAATGCATCTGGAAGCTAACAATAGAAACAATTAATTTCTTATCCTTATAATCTTAATAAAAATGAACAGTAATTTGAGAACACATTCAAACAAAAACTGTTGTGTGATTTCAAGAATAGGCCATCTGGCCCTGGAACTAAAGAAGGCAACATTGTCAGTTTGAGTACCTTCTTTTAAAAGCAATCTTGGAAGAGTACAATTTGCACAATAACATTTTAGAAGAGATTGTGGTATTTATCAATTTTTTAAATGGCATTATTGGTTGAAAGGGATCTTTTGCTACAATAAGCAGGATCAAATTTGCTCAAGTTCAAATTTCAAACACTGTTGAAGATTCTGTTGATAATGATTGCAATTGATAACTTCTGGCAAACATGAAATCTTCTACTGTAACTGCTCTTATTTGAAACTGAGTTAGAATTTGTGACTAGTCATTTGCAAAATATATTCAGAAACAATATAGTGAATTATTACAAGGAAAAATCAAAGGAAAAGTAAGAGTAGAAGTATGGTAGAATCTCAAACACCAATTCTGTCATTAAGGAGGATTATTCTACCAATTTAGTAGAATAGTAGTAAATTAGAAACTAGCTAAACAAGCACAGATTAAATTGGAGCTATCTGTTCTCAGTTTCTATTAGCAACCAAACAGAATTTAACTACATTATGTAACTTTTTTTTTTTGAAAGAAGGAACTAGATCTAATGATTTTCAGTTCTAGGGGAAAAAAAGAAATCATAAGTAGGAGTAACATTAAATTGAAAGAACCACTGCAAAGGATACAGCAACACTTATGACCTCTGTTCTACAGTCCCAAGGAAATAAGGTTTGCATATATGGAGTTTTCTTAAACGTGCCCTTCAAAATTGCTGATGAAATGTTTCTATAACATGTGGGAATAATGAACAAATCAGGCTACATTGCTGGCTTGGCACACTACTGGCTCCCTAAAATTCATGAATATTTTGTTCATTTTATCATTCTGTACCTAAATAATTTCCTCAAGAACCAACCTAGCCCGTTCATATCCATCCCAAAGGCATAAAATATTCAAGGGACTAATTCATGATGCCCTACTAAAAAGTTAATTTAAAGATTTTAGCATAAGATGAGGGAGACATCTTACTGTATTTTAAACTGTCTCCAAACCTTCTCTGTTACAGTAATTGGCCCAATGTAGTATACCTGACACAAATATTAGGATATAACCTATAAATGAGAGTAAACAAATGCACATCTATCAGTCCTTTCATTTGCTTCACAGATTTTCTTAAGGACATAAACAGCTGCATTGCTGAAGTTAACAAAGGCTACTTAAGGCAACAATTTAATATTTTTTAACTAGATGGCATTATCTTGTCTGTGGTTTGACGAGTAGCTCTGAAGTTCTTTGCTTCTCCCATATAATGTTTCTAAAATGCAGGCAATACAATAATTTCTAGAAAAGATGTGTGGGTTTTGCTAATAATAACTAAAATGTTAATTAGATTATAGTTGCCCAGATTGTCCAATCTAAAAATCTCAGTTCCAACTTTTAGGGATACACATCCACAGATACATAAGAAGATATGCCAAATTGGGACCCACCATTCTATATTAATTTTGATTAGGTTGCCATCAACAGCTCTTCCTAGTTTCTGTTTTTCACTAACTTGTATATTTTAAGAAATAAATTTGAGGGTCATTTAGAGAGAGCCATTATCTAATTCAGGGGTGTCAAACTCGATTTCATTGAGGGCCACATCAGGGTTGTGTTTGACCTGGGGGGATCAGGGGGGCATGGCCGGGGAGGGTGTGGCCAGCTCGATGTCACTCATGCGATCAAATGCCATTTTTGCTAGTCGTTTGTTTTGCTAGCACTCTGCCAGCGAAAGCGGAGCTCGTGCACAGCTGTTTTCACTGGCAGAGGCACCTCAGGCCGGTCCTTCACTGTTTACAGGGCGATCTAAGCACCCTGTAGGCCAGATGTGGCCTGTAGGCCTTAAATTTGACACCCCTGATCTAACTCAACTAAAGAGGAGTAGAAAGACACTCAGTAACAATAAATTTTCAATCAATCAAATATTTATTCTGATAAAAATTTTATTCTGATTCTTCACACACTACAACCTCACTTCTGCTGTGGTTATTAAACAAATCACCCAGGGTCATTAAGCAAACCATCATGTGATCACAGCATATAATTTTACTGCCAGCTTTTCCATTAACTCTGTTAGAAGTCAGCTGTGAAGTAGACAAATGACAATCACTTGAGCAGGTGATGCTGTGATGGTCATAAAAACCCACTGTTGCAAAGCACCCCTATCTTGATCACATGACCACAGGAACACTGCAATAGTCATAGATTCAAGGAACGGTCATAAAGTTACTTTTTCAGTGCTGTTTTAATGTCAAAACGTAAAGTGAATAGGGCAGTTCTTAAGTGAGGACTACCTCTAATGCAAAATCCTCCCCTCTTCACTTCTAAGCAGCACAGTGGTTGAAGTCCCATCTACTTTGAAGTGAGGCCAATGAATTAGCCCTACCTCAGTACTTCACAAAGTGACAAGTATTGTTATGACAAGTACTGCCTATTCATACATGCTTACTAGAAACCAATCAATGTTCAGTTGAAACCTGCACTTCTGCTATGTATTGCTTAGCAGCCGCTCCTTCCCTATTAGTAAATTTATGGTATTACCAATATGGGATTTTGAGCCTTAATCCAAATTATCCAAACACTTGTAACACTGTCATAGGAAGGCTACTTCACTCCCATCAGATATTTCAGACTCTTGGAGTGTTTGCTTGGAACAGATACATAGATATATACATATACACAACTGTATAAGTGGCTGCTGGAGAATCTCCTTAATGGAAGCACACAAGTTGTAAATTCATTTTCCCATACTGACCTTATAATTTCTTTTAATTCTTGGCTTTTGTTTACCTTTACTGCCATTTGCAAGGTAGGCAATACTAACAACTAACAAGTTATAAAAATGGAGTATATCTTATTCTAAAGTAAATAGGTATGGCATTTTAGCATTAACTGTGGTGTTACCATATTGCTAAATTTTAAAGCATGTCTTGGGTTAGATTATTGGCTGTCCAGATCTAACGTTGTTTCCTTTGCTAATCCACCATTTCATTTTATAATATAAAATTCAAACCCAATTTAATCCTGAGTAACAGAAAAATCTGAAGTGCTTGTTTGTTCTTTCCTATTAGCATACACTTAGTTTTGTTGCTTCCCGTTCCTACACAGATGGTGTGTTTTTTTAATGAATATCTTAATAACAGATACCGAGCCAATGATTAACCCTTAAACATTAATGATGAGAATACACTGAAATGAAAGGTATTAAAAATATTCTGGAATTTCACAAAAGTGTTTAAAGATTAAAAGCAGAAATGTAAGAAATACTTCTACAATAGAATATGCTTGATAATGATTATTAACCTCCAGCAATATTTTTACTGGTTTTGGTTTTTTAATGAAATACAGGTAGTCCTTGTTTAACAACCACTCAGTTCCACCACTGTTCAAACTTACCACAATGCTGAATGAGCAGTACATAACAACCAGTCTTTACAATTGTATTGGTTGCAGTTATGTAATTATGATTCAAGAACTCAATTGCAACATCACATCATCCACATTCCGGTGATTTGATTGGCTTCACGACAAGAAAAGTCAATAGGCAAACTGGCAGGAGGGTCCAAATGGCTACCACCTGTTTTTCCTTGCTTAACAACCCAAGGTGATGCACTTAATTGTCAGAGGTGAGAAGGAGGATGTAGGATTCAGTGGGGCAGGATGGGGTAAAGATAGGGGAGGGGGGCATAGGAGCAACCAAGTGCTTGAATTTTGTTCATGTGACCATGGCACTGCTTCAGTGGCCGGTTTTTGCATAAACGAAAAGGATTAGTTATTGTCTATAGCCACAACTATTCATACAATGCAGCAGGCATGATGTGAAAGCTTGAGGAAAGATTTGGAACGTATGCTTTTGAAAATGTGTAATGAGCTGTGAACATAGTCACTGAAAGCACTGAGCCTTAATTATCTTTCGGAAGGATCAGAAAGCATCTAATTCCTTCACTTGGTCATGGTGAGACGATACACAATTAAAGGATATTATATTTCAGTTTTTTTCATAGACAATATGTGTCCAGAAGGGTTTTTTGAATAGGCTGTATGGAATCAATTATCCTTTCTCATGGAAAATAATTATATTGTTTCACTGTTTATTCAGCTCCCACATTTGAAAGACAGGAGCATGCATATAAAAATTGCAATGTCTGCATGCATATTAGCACAACTGTAACCAAACGGGGATAAAAAGACCCCTCAGCTGGCTAATTTAAACAGTGCTGCATAAAATGTTTTCAATACATTAAAAATGGAACAAAAAAAACAGAAAAAAAATTGAGCAAACTTCTGATGTGACCGTTTCACTAAGTGGCAAATGTAATTCAACAACAGCAAGAGTAATGTGATGCAGCTAGGAATCCATGTTTCACTTATAAAATGAAAAAGTAAAAAAGCAACCTAATCAAGGAACCACCAAGACCACTCCCATCAACACTGACAGACAAGCCACTAGTACATAAAACAAGAGTAAACCCCACTCTCTTCTAACACTGGTGTTACATAGTTTGAAACATAGAGTACTGCATCCAGTTTTGGTCACCACACTATAAAAAAGATTTTGAATGCAAAGAAGAGCAACCAAGATGATTAGGGGATTGGAGGCTAAAACATACAACGAACATTTGCAGGGACTGGGCATGGATAGTCTAGTGAAGAAAAGGACCAGAGGAGACGTGATAGCAGTGTGCCAGTATCTGAGGGGCTGCCACAGAGAGAAGGTCAAGCTATTCTCCAAAGCAACTGAAGGACAGACAAGGAATAATGGATGGAAACTGAACAAGGAGAGGTTCAGCCTGGAAATTTTCTGACAGTGAGAACAATCAACCAATGGAACAGCTTGCCTTCAGAAGTTGTGGGCGCTTTCAAGAAGAGTCTGGGCTGCCATCTATCAACAATGATGTAGGGTCTGCTTGAGCAGGAGATTGGATTAGATGACCTACAAGGTCCCTTCCAACTCTGTTTATCTGTAATAATATGTAATAATCTGCAAAAAAATCAACCAGAGAACACCAAATACCCAATACAAAATAGTCTATTTACTAAGCACATGTAGACAATATAAATTTCAGACAACAGAAATTAAATGCCATGAAGTTTTTAACTAACTTCCTCCAAGAACCAATGATCTTGAATCAAATTACTTTCAGATTTGTTACACAGACAAACCTTTCTACATGCAAATTGCAACTTTAATTGGATGTGGAAGAGGGGGGAATTTTATTTCCTCTCCTGTTTAATTGACCTTGGAATGTTTTTGCTCCTTTTCTCTGATACTAAAAGTACAAAACTTCTTCCAAATAAAAAGGAGGAAATTTCCCTTGGGGAATCTCTTTTTGCTATGTTCTAAATTATCTCTCCCTCAATGAGGTGTTCATTTCAAAGTCCGAATTTGCAGCCTGCCAGTTGGCACAAGCAACTAGCAAGCAGGCTGAAAGAGGGAATGTGGAGGTAGGAGATTATCTGCCTGACCCCCCCAACCCTCAAAAAAAAAAACCTATAAGCTTACAAAGATCAGGTGGGAAATAGCAAGTGTCAAATTGTGCTGTACCCCAGACATACTTTCTTGCTAAGAAATATGGCAAAGCTCTATTTCTATTCTTGACCTTTATGCACAATATGGATTACAAGAAGGTACATAAGATTAATTGAGTGCATGAATATTCAAGCTTAGTTAATTAACTGCAATTGACAAAGTAGGAATAAACTATAAAGCTAGGTACTCAAGGGTACAATTTTATCCCATCTTTTTCCATCTGCAGACCCAAGAATAAATATTAATTATTAATATATTCAGTTGGTAAGTGAATGTACTATTATTTATATATAATTTAGGTTTATATAATTTAGGTTTTCTTAGATCATGGATGTCAAAATCAAGGCCCGGGGGCCAGATCCAGCCTGTGGGATGCTTAGATCTAGCCTGTGAGACCATTCTGGAAAGAGCAAAGGACCGGCCCATGGTGCCTCTGTCACAGAAAGCACGTTCCCAATCTCCGTTTTCAGCTGGGACAGCCTCCTTCAACCCTCTGCCAGCGAAAACAGAATTTGGGAGCCCGTTTTCACTGGCAGAGCACTCAGACCACAGGTACTCCTGACACGAGGGATATCAAGCTGGCCACGCCCACCCTGGCCACACCCACCCTGGCCCCTGAGGTAAAACACAACCGTGAATTGGACCTCAGTGAAATCGAGTTTGACTCCCCTGTCTTAGATGAATGGTAACAACGGGGAAAATATTCCCTCAAAAGAGGGTTTTCTGTCTCATCTTCTTTCATTTTCAATTCAATTCAATCCTTTATTATCAATGCAAAACATATGTGCAGCGAAATTGAGTGAGCCTCCATCGGTGCAATCACACAAAGCACAGAAACACAATATATTCAGATACAGAATGCATCTCCAGATTTATAAACAAATCCCTAACCCCAGGAAATGCCCGGGCTGGCACATTTCCACATACATTTCCACATACAGATATACATACATACATACATACATATTTATACACACACACATTATTCCACCGATATGTACGTGTTACTCATTGCACTGTCGCTGTGAGTCTGTTGTATTAAGTCTAGTCATGGTGTTATGTGGCATTTAGAAGTTGGACAGCCCATGGAGAGAAGCTGTTTTTCAGCCTATTTGTCCAGCTGACTATGCTTCTGTATCTCTTGCCCAATGGTAATTTAATTTAATTTAACAAGATTTCTATACCGCCCCTCTCCCAAAGGACTCAGGGCGGTGTACAGCCATCTAAAAACAAGATACACAAAAGTTAAAATATGATTAAAATAGATTAAATCAGTGGCCAAA
>JAEANM010029064.1:0-10250 GCA_017656035.1 Myanophis thanlyinensis | reverse complement strand
TTACAGAAACTGCCCACCCAGTCACATGACCCCCCCCAGCCACGCCCACCAAGCCACGCCCACAGAACTGGTAGTAAGAACATTTGAATTCCACCACTGGGCTACTTGATATGTGAATGTGGGTTAGCATCCTTAAAAAATGATAGATATAACATTTATTTCTGTGGCTCTTGTATTTGGGAATGACTGGGGCAATCAGAGGATGTTTTGGTACATTCTACCAAATGTAGAATGAATTTCTACCTCACTGAATCCATAGAGACAAAGTCTCTGAAAGAAGGAGTCCCATGAATTTTTCCATTCAGTTGTTTTATTTTCCTGTTATTTTTCCCCTTCCCCAATAACAAATTGTTGTGTTAAACTATTTCTCTCTTTATTATATATATTTTTATTGCAATAGCGGGTTCAAAGTCCGTAATAAAGATTTTGATCAGAGGAATGACAAATGTGCCATAAATAATTTGGAAAGTTGAGTGACATAATAGATACAGAGTTCTCTCTAAAATATGAAATCTTAACACAGTTATTAGTAATTAGGTTTAGATGGCAACTTTGACACTTGGCCATGCTGACAACGCATATTAAAGTTTGTGTGCAGTTACATTAAAACTCCAAACTGATTTGCTGTACTTACCAGGACAGAAAATAAAAACAGGATTTAATATAAAGAGTTAAAACAATCCATAAAGAAGATAGATATTGAAGAAGTTAATACTAAGTAAGACCAGCATTAAAAAGTGATATTTTTAAAAAGCATCTGAAATGTGAGTTGATTCAGGAAGCCTTTTTAGTAGAAATCATTCTAAAGAGTATTTGCCATCACAGGCAATACTACATTCTATGTAGTCACCAAATGACAGTCTACAAATCACATCATGGAAGGATTGTCAACGAAGCATATGACAATTGAATGAATGAGTGACCCACAAGAGATTGTTGTTGTTGTTCAGTTGCTAAGTCATGCCTGATTCTTTATAACTCCATGGACCACAGTAAGCCTCGGCTTCTTTTTCTCCACTGTTTCCTGGAATTTGCCCAAATTAATATTCATTGTGTAGATCAGTGGTAAAATTCAGCTTGGTCGCACTGGTTCTACCAAACCGGTAGTAGTGATGAAGTCTGGCTCTGCCCACCTACCCAGGCCCTTCCCTGTCTTATACTCCCTTCTTTTTTTTTCTTTTTTACGCACCTGAATTACACAGAACAGCTGTTTTGCGTGTCTCCGCAGCCTTTCCAATCACCAGGGCTGCCTCTAGTAAGGAAAAACAAGCAATTTAGAAGCCACACACACCAAACCGGTAGCAAAATCTGTTGGATTTCGCCACTGGTGTAGATGATACTATCTAACCATCTCATCCTCTGCCAACTCCTCCTTCTTTTGCCTTCAGTCTTCCCCAGAAACAGTGTCTTTTCCAGTAAGTTTTCTCCTCTCATTTGGTAGCAAAAGTATTTGAGCTTTAGCTGCAATATATGTCCTTCCAAAGGACAATCAGGGTTGATTTATTTTTGGCTTGTTTGATGTGATCTCCTTGTAGTCCAAGGGACTCCCAAGAGTCTTCTCCAACATCACAATTTGAAAGCATCAGTTCTTTGACACTCAGCCTTCCTTATGGTCCAGCTCTCACAGCCATGCATTACTATTAAGAAAACCATAACTTTGACTATACAGATCTTTGTCAGCAAAGATACCTCTGTTTTTAATGTGCTGTGATTGCTAGACTCTGGAATCCTGCAGCATTAGCTGTCTTGGTTGAGGTTACCTGAAGATGAAGATCAGGAAAACTGTATTTACCCTAAAAGTGACCAAACAAGGTTGTTCATAATTTGGAAAGAATACTGTAATGGTATGTGGGAATGGCTTTGGGAGACAGAAGGAAGAGCTGCAGACTAAGGCAGCAGCCAGATAAGAGACAGCTGAGCCCACAAAAGAAATGGGGGCATGGTAAACATCTCAGAAGGGATCCTTCTTATTTTGTTAGACTTTAAAAGTGAGGAGCAGGGAGGAGGAGAGAGATCCATTCAGACTTGCAAAATTCTGCTAGTGTAGCCTTACAATAAAGATAGAGTAGATGGCCTACAATGAAAATCTATACAAAATGCTTTATCAATGGCATTTCTCACCAGCGAGACTGGCTAAAATGCATTCCAATATGAAGCCAGAATGTTGGAAGTGTAAAAATAAAGAAAGAATGTACTATCACATGTGGTGGCAATGTCAGAAAGCCATTAGTTACTGGGCACAGATTAAAAATTGGATATACAATACGAAATTACAGGATAACAATTGAATTGAAACCAGAAACATATTTATTAGGCATGATAGACCCCAAAACTCAAAAGCACCTTCAATATATAATTATACATATCATAACAGCTGCAAGAATTGTATATGTGCAAAATTGGAAACAAGACGACAGACCACCTATAGAGATGGTCATAGATAAAATTTTTGAATGCGCTGAGATGGACAGGTTAACACTGAAAATGAAAGGAAAGGAAGAGAAAGAATATTACGTGGTCTGGAATAACCTACACAGATGGATAGATCAAAAATATATGAATGTAAGATAAGAATTGTAAATAGTTATAAGGTACATGTTTCACAGTGTGATTAAAGTGTTTGTTATTATGTAAATACTTTTAAAAATTTATAAAAACATATTTTTTTAAAAAGATAGAGCTAGTCTTCTATGAGCTCAGTTGTCTCTTTATCTGGCTGTGTTTGTTTGGTCTACTTCCTAAGACTGACAAATAGATTGATAGATACCACTACATTTTGGGATTGCAGTCTCCTCTTATTTCCCCAAATTCTGGACTCAGGGAAATAAATGGGTAGCTATGTCTAGATCCTGCCCACATGTTTTTCACCCTTTTTAAGGCACTCATTTGAATAACGTGGAGAGCGAAAAGAATCCAAGAAGGTATGTGCCTTCCGGCATAATTAGAAACAACATGATCCTAACAGTTTCAGAGCTTAATTTTGACTTGCTCTTTTCTGCTTGCAAATATCTCAAAGTGATTAAAAACAATGAAACTTTACAAAAAATAATTAGAAGCAATGGTCATAAATCAAACAGTTCAAAACAACACCAGATGAAAATCAAATCCAAAGCAGCAGGTTAAAAACAGCAGGCTGAACCATTCGGAGGTTTACATTTCCAGCTCAAAAGTGGAAAACAAAACGCTGGCTATATAATATGTTCCTTTGTAGGGAAAAAAAAATACGGGTGGTGTGCTTGTTCTGCTGTTGATTTTATAATGCATGGAAACAAACTGTTCTGGTACAGTTAATAGAAAACCAGGACATTATTGTTATTATTACATGCTGGGTCTTTATTATTATACTTTCATTCCCTAGACCTAGTACTTCTCTCTTTTTTAAAAATTTTTGAATATTAAACAAAACTTGTGATACTGATTTGTGACACCATAAACATGCTACAGTAATCCATATTCATATATTTATGATGCTATCAGTATTTATTAAAACATTAGTAGCATGGGAAAAGAAGAGCCGGTGCATATTTATTATTTCATACAGCATTATTACCCAGAAAATATTTTATTAAAAAGTTTAAATTGGAAATGTTTAACTTTGAGAGGGAGAGAACAGAGATGATGGCATGAAATACCTGAGGATGTCACACTGAAAGTTGTCAAAATATTAACTTTTTTTTTTTAATACAGGACATAAAATAACACAATCAAGTTATAGGAAGATCAGGAGCTTTTTGGCTCACGTGATTAGGATGCTGGGTTGACAATTTGCAAGCCCGTGTGCGATACCTGAGTGCTGGTGTGTGACATAATGAGCTCCTATATCATTCGCTCCAGGTCCTGCCAACCTAGCAGTGTGAAAGCATGCAAATGCAAGTAGATAAATAGGTATCACTTCAGTGGGCTCATTAACGGGGGCCTGAAAGGAGCTCCCAACTGGGCATCCCCTGGGACAGTGATGTCACTAGTTAATCATTTCACCATGGAACTCTGGTGTTTGCGACCTGGAAGTATAGTATAGGAAGCTTTTGGATGTTTTGGGTTTTTTTTTTAATCATTTTTGATATTTAATTATTGTTTTGTAAACTGCCCAGGATTATGCTATATAAGATCTGTGACCAAATAAATCTACTGAATGAATGAATGAATGAATACATACACACATACATATATACATACATACACTCTAATTTGCCTCTTACAAGGAGCATTCCAGGAGCAAGGTTAGCTTCAGCATGTAATAAGTTATCCCAAGGCGATGGATTCCCCTTCATTTTTCAAATAGATTTAAGGGTCCCGGAGATATTTCAGTTTGGAAAATATCAGTTTTGAAAAATTCTGAAAACTGAATTGAGCAAGAATAGAATTCAGTGGCCTAAGTAGCCCTTTCCTACTCTAGGATGTTATGATCCTATATTGTCGGTTACATCTGCAGTCCACCTTTGTAGAATGGGTCTTCCGATAGCTCAGCTTTGCCTTAGCGTGTATTCTAAAATGTAATAACTGTAACAGTAGATTTTTGTGTAGCACACAGCAAAAACACAAAGAACAAGGGAGAAGCAAATTACAACATTCCAGGCAAAAGTCTTTTTATAAAAGGCTATCTTCTCTATGGCATCAGGTTTGAAACCTGGGAGACTATGAGTTCTAATCCCACTTTAGGTACAAAGCCATCTGGATGATTCAAATTCAAAATTCAAATTCAAATTTATTGGTCACATACACAGTCATACATGGTACGATATGCAGTGAAATGCTTACACGACCGCCCGCAGCTGCAAGTAAGTTAAGGCAAAATGGGAGGGTAGGGTAGGAAATAAGTTAGGGATAGTTGGGATGGTGGGAATGAGATACAATCATGGTTCCTGTTATGGTCCTGAGTGTTCTTATGGTTCCTGGTTTAGTGTCTTAAGCCAGTCACTTTCCCTCAGCTTTAAAAAGGAGGCAATGGCAAATCACTTCTTAGGAATCTTGCTAAGAAAACTTCAGGGACTTGTCCAGGGAGTGCCAGAGAATCCAGTACAATTGAATGGAAGGAAAATATCTGTCCATCCGTCCATTCGCCTGCCTGCTTGTCTGTCTGTCTACAATCTATCATCCATCTGTCTATCTTATCTATGAGACTGGAATCATTTTTTAACCAACTGTCCATACATGCTTGTTTTCTTGAATAAGAAACAGAAACCTTTTTTTCTTTACATATTAAATACGAAGCAGTATGCTTATCAAAAAACGAGCCGATCGTTTTAAACCTGTTACTCATAAATTTAATGCCATTCCCTTTCTTAGATGAGAACAAAGAGCTAGTTGGTGTTCAAGGAGGCTTCTTAACTTCCTTTACAGCTGTTATTTGGGGGAAAACCAGCAGTAAGTTAGACTTCAAGCTTTGGTGTTAATTATCTGCTTCATTAATAGCAATCCTTAACGGTTGGTAATATTTGCATATAAAAGGCTGATATTTTTCTAGGGAATGATGCAAGAAAAGAAAAGGAACTAATGGAAAAGCTGCATGTTTCTGGCCAAATGAAGAGGCCAAGTTTGCCTTGTTTTCAGTATAACATTCCTCTTGGGGGAGGATCGAGGTTGTGTTTCATTGTGACCCTTAGTTTTCTTTTCTCCTCAACTTAATCAGGACTGTGAATTACTCTTAATTAACAGCAAGTCTGGAATTTCCTGACTTGCAACTTATAAAAACAAACAAATGCTAGCAGTTGGCATGTGTCTCTCCTTCTTTTCCAGTATGTATACATTTTAGAAAAGTTGTTGTAGAACAATAATACGATAATAAAACGATAATAAAAGGAGACCTTTTGATAAGCGAATGCATTGTTATATCAGCACCCCAGTGTGCATAGACTTTTTCTTCCTACAATGTTAGATCAACCTCTGTACTTTTAAGTGGTCTGGTAATTCAAGACATCAGCTTGGAGAGAAAGGAATATCTTGCTGCTTAAATATCTTCCAATTTCCCTATGTTTTTGATAATACCAATTTATTTAAATGTCAGCTTTGCTGAGAAAATGCTACTTGGAATGCATTTAAGCTCCTGAGTTTTACTTTCCTGCCTCGTGTACTGGGTACTTCTTTGCAAATGAACATATTTTTTGATGCTTTGCCTAAATGTCAAACTATTTGTGCATTGTTAAGCAATGACATACAAATAAGTACCTAAAAGCTTCTTCCAAAAAAATAAAGCAATCTTAAGAGAAAGGAGAATTTTATATGCATTATAAATTTGGACATGGCTATATCAAATGCTGGGGACGCAGTGGCTAAGACGCTGAGCTTGTCGATCAGAAACGTTGGCAGTTTGGCGGTTTGAATCCCTAGTGCCACGTAATGGAGTGAGCTCCGTTATGTGCCCCAGCTTCTGCCAACTTAGCAGTTCGAAACCATGTAAAAAATGCAAGTAGAAAAATAGGGACCATCTCAGTGGGAAGGTAACAGAGTTCCGTACACCTTTGGCATGTAGTCATGCCAGCTATATGACCATGGAATTATCATCAGACAGCGCAGGCTCTTCGGCTTATAAACGGAGATGAGCAGCGCCCCCTAGAGTCAGGAATGACTAAGTGCGAGGGGAACCTTTACCTTTACCTTTATATCAAATGCTACTCATTTATACCTGCTGCTCATGGACTCTTGGAATGAACTCTATTTTTTACTCAAGGCTGTTCACTCATTATTATTGCAATACAAATGCATGCATATTTAAGTCAATTTCTGTTGGTTTTGTCCAAAGAAGCAAAAGAACAGCCTTCAGAAATACATATAGTTGGGGGGAAAAAAATTAGGAATAGTTTGCCTGGTTCCTCTCATGGCTGAAAAATAAGCCCCTGACTTAGTTGAAACTCTGAGCTTTATTTAACTTCCTTTAAATTGCTGTATATCACTTTATTTGACAGCACATATTTTCTCTAAGCAGGCAAGGGCAGAAACTGCCAGATTAAGTGATTTAAACAAAATAAAGAGTTGCTGAGAAAATTTCTTTTTCCTAGCTCCTGAGCCAAGCCAGACGTCAAATAGTTTAGGTCTGGCTTAGGCATGAAACAATGTGTGAAGCAGTCAGGGATCCCATCACTGTATCAATTAATTGACAGACTTTGCTTGAGGAAGATGCCTGTTGGCCTTATATCCCCCCCCCCCCCGGTTGGCATAATTAATTAATTAAATACTTTTTGCATATTTATCAGCATTACATAACGGGGATTTATAAGCCATCCAGAGCCAGTCTGGGTTTGGGCAACACCAAAATCAAATCAGATCAAATATGAACGCATATAAATATATAGTCCAGAAAGAATGTATAATAAGCAAGTTATCTGAGTAGTCCAATTGATATTCGTAGTAATCAAAAAAAAATGTATGCAAAGAAAGGATGCACAGAAAACCATTTGTTAAAGCAGATAACTGCTACTTTGATAGCTTTAAATGTTTGCTTTGAGAGTCTAATTCTGCATCGTTAAATGTCTCTTCATTCCAGGTCATGGAAATCAAAGGACAAATGATCCATGTCCCAGAATCAAACTGTATTTTGTTTTTGGGCTCACCATGTGTGGACAAGCTGGACGAATTGATGGGTCGAGGCCTCCACCTTTCAGACATACCAATTCACGATGCTACTCGTGATGTCATCCTCGTCGGGGAGCAGGCTAAAGCCCAGGATGGTTTGAAGAAGAGGATGGACAAGCTTAAAGCAACCTTAGAACGAACGCACCAAGCTCTAGAAGAGGAAAAGAAGAAAACGGTGGATCTTCTTATCTCAATCTTCCCAGAAGAAGTAGCTCAGCAGCTCTGGCAAGGGCAGCAAGTTCAAGCCAGGAAATTTGATGATGTTACCATGCTCTTTTCAGACATTGTTGGCTTCACGGCTGTCTGTGCCCAGTGTACACCCATGCAAGTGATCAGTATGCTCAATGAGCTGTACACCAGATTTGACCACCAGTGTGGATTCCTTGATATCTATAAGGTAACATCTTTCACCCTTCAAGTTTTACAGAAGTATGATATTGCTAATATACCTTTTTCTTAATAACATTGTTCTATTTTCTTACTAAAAGGTTGATCTAAGTCATGGATGTTAAACTCGATTTAATTGAGTGCTGCATCAGGGTTGTGTTTGACTGAGTGTGTGTGTGTGTCTGAGGTGGGTGTGGCCAGCTTGACGTCACTCATATTGGGGGTGCATGTGGGTGCCTGAGTGCTCTGCCAGCAAAAAACGGGCTCCCGAACTCCATTTTTGGCTGCGATGGCATCCTACAACCCTCTGCCAGTGAAAACAACTCGGGAGGGCTGTGTGTGGCCCTCCCAAGCTCTGTTTTCACTGACAGAGAGTTGCAGGAGGCTGTCGCAGCCAAAAACAGAGCTTGGGAGCCTGTTGCCCAATGTCTAGATTTTGATCATATGACCATGGGGATGGTGCGACGGTCCTAAATATGAAAAACAATCACAAGTCACTTTTTCAGTGCTGTTGTAACTTTGAACAGCCACTCAACAAATGTAAGTTAGGAACTACCTTTAACTGATCTAGAGTCTACTTACGTATCTAAATTCTAGAACACATATTTAGTGTATGGTCCTTTTATAGACAGAAATGTCCAACCTTCTCATTTCTTAGCTGCTGCTCTGTGCTGATTGCTGATTTTGTTTAGTTGTATACTCAGTAGAGAGTATGGAATGATTTACTGCTATCAAATGATGCCTGGGTATCAAATTTTCTCCAAAAAGTTATGAGATTTATTGGCTGTAATTTTCTTGCTGGCCCATAATGAATTTTTGGGTGGGCTTTCTTTGGTTTTTCTTTGGGATGCATAGTGACAGGGTAATAGTAAGCAGTGTCTATTTGTGAATTCTGTGTCTATTGGTGTATTTCTATTATCTTCAAGCACGTTTCTCAAGCAGAGCATTTATGAATATTAGATGAACAGATCTCTTCGATGCCTTTAAATTCCAAGGGATGGAGGCTAAGAAAAGTAATGGATTCTTTTCCCCAGAATCTTTGGAAAAAACTGCACTAGAAATTCACAGCATCTTTTGATAATAAGTTACCATATGTGGTGAGCAGATCATAATATAATTTAGGAGCAAGTGCGTAAGCATTGCTAATTTTGCAGCTCTATCAGCTCAGCTGTCTTAGATATCTAATTCCCAGCACAAGAAAATTAAATCATTTTCGCCTCGTGTTTCTGCGTTCTGAAAAAGAGCGTTCTTAAAAATGCCCAGTCAGATCAAGAAGATGTTTTCTACCCTCCCAGGTGATACATTCCCTCTTTTGTTTATTTTTGACAGAATAGAATAGAATAGAATAGAATAATAACTATTGTCACTTTGAATCTACACTAAAATGATATTTCGTTGCATATGATTTGTTGGGACATATGATTTTCTATTATAAATTATTATCCATTAACCTCCCATAAATTCTGGTAAGAGTTAAGAAAATGCCTTTTACCAGGCATAATTTTTTTAAAAATGTAACCAAATGGTCAAAGAAGATGAGTCTGGCGATATGAGTTGCAGAAAGGGAGGGGCTCTTTGCCAGAGAGCAAAGAGGTAGCAGAATGTTTGAAATTTGTGGTAGGTAGGAAGATTAAAAATAAAAAAAATATGTAAAGGTTTCCCCTGCCCAATCATGTTCGACTCCAGGGGGTGGTACTCGTCTCCATTTCTTAGCCGAGGTAGCCAGCGTTGTCTGAAGATACTTCCGTGGTCATGTGATCAGCATGACTATACGCTGAGGCACACAAATGCTGTTACTTTCCCACCAAAATGGTACCTATTTATCTACTTGCATTTGTATGCTTTCGAACTGCTAGGTTGGCAGGAGCTAGGGCATAGAATGGAAGCTCAACCCTTCGTGTGGGGCTTGGGTCTTGAACCTGAACTACCAGGAAGACAAAGGCAATCACCCCTACCAAGCAATTCATAGAGTATATTTAATACGAAGGAAGAATGACACATGGAGTTATTTCTGAGTAATTCTTTATTGCTGTTCATTTCTAGATAGAATCTTGCCAGACTAAAGCAACAATCTGCAAACTATTAGATCATCATCATTTTAGCCATTGTCTATCCACTGCAGGATGAAGGCTTCTTCCGCATGTTTCCAACCAATAGAGTCCTGAGCTTTCTTTGGCCAATTGGTCCCACATTACTTGCTGATGTTATCAATCCAGGTGTTGGTTTTCACCTTCAAAGCGCTCCATGGCTTGGGACCGGGGTACCTACGGGACCGCCTGTTGCCACCTTCAGCC
>JAEANM010029063.1:0-10251 GCA_017656035.1 Myanophis thanlyinensis | reverse complement strand
TTTAATTTGACAACCATCTAATTTTAATTTTTAATTTGTTTTTAATTGCTATTTATTCTATGTCCTGTTTTTAGCTGTTTGTACACTGCCCCGAGACCCTTTTTGGGAGAGAGGCGGTATATAAATTTAATAAAATAATAAATAAATAAATAAATAAATAAACTATATCAAATTACAGACTAATGGATTAATAGGAATACATGCTTATAGTTTACTTTGATCAGAATTATATAGTGACTAGGTCAGTATTTATCAACTTAAATAACTTTAAAATGGGAAGATATCAACTTCCAGAAATCCCCAGCCAGCACTGGACTAGCAGTCTTTTTTTAATTCTAAAGTGTTCAAGTTTTATTTCTCTGTATATTTAAGCTTTTCATTACATAACAGTTATTCCAGTAATTGAAACATTGTGAATATTAAGAGATAATGATTATCAAGTAATAAAGATATATGTTCAGCACTGATCTAAAGTGGAACTCCGTTTGAAATTCTGTCTTAAGTGGAATTTGGCAGAACTCCATGAGTTAAATAAGAATTTGACTTTGGGTATTTTATTATCATGTATAGTTCTCCATACCTCACTCTTTGCATGAGATTAAGATTTGATTTGAATGATGTGGTATTAGATCTGAAAATGGTGTATTTGTTGTTTTTTTATTTTGTTTGCCGATAAAGTTCATTCAGAAAAAAGGCTGAACAAATTATTTCCCAGCCCAATTTTACTATTTCACAGTTAAATGTGAAAATAGTGGCCTGACTTAGAGAAGTACAATAGAGGAATAGATATGATGTGGCTGATATTGTTGCATATCAAATGAAAGATTAGATTATATTCAGCTGCATTCATGCATTTCTGGGCCTTTGCCATTGACTGGAGAATTAAGGATCAATGGGAGTCCCTTTGTCCAAGAAGATCTTTTGGTCTCCTTCACCCAACAAGGGACCAAGAACTGCAGAAACCTGTTCTTATTTTCCAGTAAGATGACAATTCGTCTGGTCCCTCTCTTGCATCTCTAGATATTATAATCCCTTTGCTCCAACATGGAACATCTATAAATATGTTAACAGCTAAAAACTAGGGTTTGTATTTTACTCAACACTTTAGATAATAGGCTCAAGATCCCACAGAGTTTTGTGGGACACAGGTTTGCTCCATTTTATCACTTCTCTTGTTACTAACACTAGGCCCTATGAAATGCAATTCAGTGCTGAGAAAAGTAAGGTCTTACACAAAGTAAACCGCCCCATGCACAAATATAGAATAGGTGATACCTGGCTCAACAGGAGTAACTATGAGAAAGATCTAGGTGTCCTAGTGGACAACCACTTGAGTCAGCAGTCTACTGCAGCTGCAGCTGCCAAAAAAAAAGCCAACACAATCCTAGGCTGCATCAACAGCGGGATGGTATCAACTTCATGTGAAGTATTAGTACCACTTTATATTGCATTGGTAACACCTCATTTGGAATGCTGCATCTGGTCACCATTTTTTTTTTTAAAATGTTGAGACTTTAGAAAGAGTGCAGAGAAGAGCAACGAAGATAATTTGGCCCTTCCGAGCTCCATTTTCTGACAGAGGGTTGCAGGAGCTTGGGATCTGTTTTTGCTGTCAGAGCACTTGGGGTGCCAGAGGTGCCCCCGACACAAGTGATGTTGATCTGGCCATGCCCATTCTGGCCACGCCCACCCAGCCCCCGGAGGTCAAACACAACCCTGATGCGGCCTTCAATGAAATAGCGTTTGACACCCTTGCTCTAAACCCTTTACTGTATAACCTAATAATTTTCAGTTCATGTAACTCTGCTTCCCTTTCCCCCTGTTAGAATACTATGTGATCCCATTTTGCAAAATTCCATCAGAATGATAAAATTAATGTGGGTGGTTACTAGAGTATGATTCTTTGAAAACAAGGGGTCTGCATTATAGCACTCCATGTCACGTCCACAGTTGGATGGCGACTACGTTTATTTTCAGCAGTCCCCTGGAAAATCTATGTTTACATGGAGCAAATGGTTTGAATTCAGTTCCATTAGTTAATATATCTGTTTTGCCTCTTCAAGAAATGCATAGATTACCTATTGTCATGCTTCGACAATCTGGTATATGGGAAACAGTCCAGAGCCTTGATTACAGTGGCTATAAATTCAAAGTTCTTTGGGACAGACATTATTGTTTGCAGAATGTTAATATTCCTTTGGTAAGTTGATCTTTAAATACTGCTTTTATAGGGATTTCAATCAATAGTACTGACGTTTAATTATTGGCCGACATTTCTTTCCCTGATTCACTTCAGACCAATAAAATGCAATTAGCTTTGTGTGTAGTTTTATGTATTAAGAACATATATACAAAATAGAAATCTGGTTGTTTTTTTTGGTTTCAGAATAGATTGCTACCTATGTGATTTTATCTGAAGCCTTAAAAGCTTTTCATACCACCTGTTCAGCTTTCCTTAACCAGGAACGCTTGTAGCTTCCTTGTATCTTGAATGAGTTTACAGTCTCAATGATTTGTGCATCTCACCCCTGGCTATGAAACTGAAAGGGTTATTGTACAGCTGCTTTGGCTTTCACTCACAAACATATGCACTGGGCTGTGATTCACTGTTTCTATCAAGGTGTTAGGTGTGTACAGCAGCCAAGGCAGGCTTTAGGGAGGAGTTTGTCCAACTGCCTTTCAAATAATCCTAATAACTTTACTAATAGTTCTCTTTTTATGGATAGGCTTGGAAGGATCATGCACAATGAGAAAATATACACAGAGTCGGGAAGCATGGGCTTTAGCATTCTTATCTAAACTTAAACCCCTTTGCCTGTGCAGTTGGTAGGAGGAACTAGTTTTGTCAGATGGTTAAACCACGTTCTCCAAAGAGCTCCCTGTTGTGTGTGCAAGCCCAATTGTGTAGGTGAAAGGAGACTAACTTCTTCTTTCGTCTGTTCCCATTAGAGGTTGCCACATCGAATCATCTTTTTCCACCTAACTCTATCCTCGGCATCCTTGTGAAATATTGTGAGTTGTGAGTTCCATGCTTTCTGGGACTGTTGAGCCATTTTTTCTAGGAGCTTTTGTAAATCGGGAGGCATGCCACAACTACAGGGCAAGGTGAGACAATCCTGGTTAAATTAGGACATTTAGGAAGCCAATTTATATAGCACCCTCCTAAACTCAAGGGTAGCAATAATGGTAATTTTTTTTATTATGGTTATGGGCCAGAACATTAGCAGTGGACAAATAATTAAAACAATTAAGCACTTTCAATTTCAAATAAAATAAAACTAATAGAAGTGGGATCTCAGGGAAACTTCTTTATATGGCATTCTTTTAATTTCAACTAGTGGGGTAAATACTGGCAACTCTAAATAGTAAGATCAGTGTTTCTCAACCTTGGCAACTTTAAGATGAGTGGACATGTGGATTCCTGGCTGTGGAATTCTGGTAGTTGAAGTCCACATGTTTTAAATTTGCCAAGATTCAGAAACGCTGCAAAGGAGATTCTGCTAGAATGATCTGTTCCACACAGTCAACTCTGGGGGTCCAAAATTTCCTGGGTACCATTGTAGCAGGGACGGGCAAGTGGTCAAACACTGGACAGGCAGGACCAAAATGCTTAGCCTTATGAGTTGGATAGAATGGATAGATTTGGAAAGAAATAGGCTTGTTAACCCTAGTTTCTAAAAGGGGGAAATGACAAATCAATAATCCAACACCAATATTAGTGATAAGGGGGCTTCCTGAGTTGCCAAATTAGGACTATAGGCTGGAGGTTTCCCAAAGCTGGACATTGATGTAAACCTGATTCTCTTCTTATCATTGTAATACATACATACATACATTGATACACACACACACACACACAATCCAACCTAGGACCAGGACCATTGAAACTTGAGATACAGGTAGTCCCCAACTTATAACAGTTCATTAACTGAACATTCAAAGTTACAACAGCACTGAAAAAAGGAATTTACAACCATTTTTCACATTTATGATCATTGCAGCATCCCCATGATCACCTGATCAAAATTCTGACCCTTGGCAACTGATACATATTTATGATGGTTGCAGTGTCCCGGGGTCATGTGATCACCATCTGTGACCTTTTGATGAGCAAAGTCAACGGGGAAACTAGATTCACTTAACAACTGCGGTGATTTACTTAACAAAAGTAATGAGAGAGGTCATAAAATAGGGCAAAACTCACTTAACAAATGTCTTGCTTAGCAATGGAAATTTTGGACTCACTTGTAACTGTAAGTCGAGGACTACCTGTACAAACTATACAATACATTATAAACAGTGTGTTCTAGATAGATTGGTTTAAGTATATAGAACCTCAGAAGATATTAAAAAGATGTGAGGGGCAAAGTGAAGTTTATTTGTTAGATTTATGTGCTTACCTATCTTGAAAAGTGACACATGTATCCTATCATCAGGGCATAAACATATCACAACTTGACTTACATACTCGTGACCAACATTGGAGTATAACTCTGAAAGGCTGGGGTTCATATCATGTTATTAGGATGTCCATTTCACCATTTTTCATCATTCTGGCTTGTACCAAATACCTATGCATATCTTTTCCTAGAGTGATGCTCTGATGCAGATCAAAACTGCCATGTCCAGAGAAGAGAGACTCTATTTCTTTCTCTCCTTTATTTAGAAAAAATAAATCCCCCTTCATGTCATGTTTTGAAAACACTATTGATACAAATTATATATTTTTTAAAAAACACCTGTGCCATTTAAAAAAAAATGGAATCAGAAGCAAGGTTAGGTTTCCAATCTACACCTGTATTGGACCAGATTGAAGTTAAGCCAAAATGCTTTAAAATAATGTTATACATATTGTATAACATAGTGTACAACAACATGTAAACCTTTGCTACAAAACAAGCTAGAGCTGCAGTAAATGTTTTCAAAAAAGTAAAGTTTATTAAAAGTGAGATGATGAAAATCCTACCAGGGACTGCTTCTCTTAAATAGTGGAAGGAACAAATATACTTTATTGCACATTTAGTTCTGGGGTGTTTTTTTTTCAAGGTTTTGATTAAACACAGCAAAAAAAAACCCTTTTTGATAAAAATCACACAGCACAAAGATCTTGTTGATCCTACAGAACATTGCATAGAATGATAGGGTACTTTTTATTAGAAGAATTTTCTTACTGTAGGCCTAAATTTGTTCTCGATGAACTATTTACAGTACAAGACATGCTTCCAAAATATTATTTTACCCTGTCTCATTTTTGGGACAATTGAGATGAGATGAATTCCTTCTCATATTAAGTTATGATCTGGAAGACTAGACTTTTGGTATCTTTGGAAAGATCTTCTACCAATAGACCACACATCTGTATCGTGACATTACCCAAGGGTTTGAGCACTTCATATGGAAGAACAGGGTTTAATAATGGTTATAATGCTTTTTCCTCTTATCAAATAATGCAAGTTCCCTTAGAAAGAAAATGACATCACTTGATATTTGGTTCAGTAACAATTGTTGACATTATGTAAATGTGGGTACGTGCATACTCAGAGACATATTCTGAAGTATAAATAGAGAGTGTCCTCTAAGTCTAAAATTATTCAAAGCTTTTTCTCTCTTTTATCAAAGATTGAAAATAATGACGGCTTACAATCAATGAGCAACCTAAAGTTCTGGTTTTTTTAAAGAAAGAAAAAAATTACACACAACAGGGAAATCAACTCTGGAACTGTTGTTGAGTTCATAATCCAGACTAAGTTACCGAGTGCTGATAAGTAAAGGAAGTTCAACCAGACAGTTTAATCCTCCAATTTCCTGTCCTCTAATCAGCCACTGCCTCTAAATTAGAAACATTCCTAACAATATTCAGGACAGGTGAAGGAAGAGGACAGAAATGAAACAGAGGCAGAAATATCTGGAAATATAAGTGGATGGTACACTGAAAGAATAAGATGTTTACTGGGAGAAAAACATATATTGTGTAATAGTTAACATGCATAGTGTAACAGTGAAAAAGTAGTTAATAGGGTGGAGTATTGATGTTCCTAAAATATGAGACAGAATGGGCTACAAATGATGAATACTTTTGGAAGTTTTCAGAAATTTATGACGCCCTGAGTGCAAAACAAAATGGCTTTGATAAAATGTTGTGAGGCAGGCAGATGAACTATTAGATGAAAAGCTGATCATATTCTCTGCCCTGATATGATATTGAATATATTTCCTTCAACCAACACATTTAGTCAGTGAAGTGCAATCTGTTAAAGTTTTCTGAAGTTGTAAACTCTGGCCATTAATGGCATTTTTTCATACGAGGTTGTGAAATTTATAATCTAGAGTTCATGTTTAGTGATTTCTGTATTGAGAATGCATACATTTTTAAATCAGTAGTTACACATTGAGTTTCATTACAGGTCATCCTGACAATTTTAGTAACTTTCAATGACAAAAAAGAATAAATATGAGTTGCAATCAAAATGTCATTCAGGAATTAAGAGGAAGAAATTAAACATCTGATGTTATACGTATTGCTAGTAATTGTTTCAAGGATTAAAATTATTAGTAATTAGGAAAGAACACAGTATTATATTCCCAGTTCTAACTTAATATTGGTGGAATCCTATTGGCAGCTTTGTTCCCTAAATTACTGTTATATGCTGAACAGACACAGATAAAAGCATCTTGTAGGTTGATAGTGAAAAGATGTCTAGGCTATAGAGTTTGCCGCTCCAAAGAATTATTTTTAATAGCTAATCATCTGTAGGCATATATGTGAAGAATGTCTTTCAAAATAGTTATTTATTAATGATATTGACATAAATGCAACAAATAGGTCCATTGTTCTCAAGCATAAGTCAGATACCGCTCAATCCATTACTTTTTTTACACCAGTCAAACATCTGAACATTCTCAGCATGTAAATCCAAAATAATGTTGTTTCCGAATTATTAATGTTTTCATCACCTGTATAATAAATATGAGTGAAACAGAACTTGAGAAGGCACATGCACCCTGATTCATAACTTTTGGAAACTTATTTTAATATATTAAATACCTGTTAGATTTTATATTTTCCCTCTTAAAAGAAAAAAAAAGAGCTTGATTTAGCTTTGTCATCTTTGGAGTTCCAATTCATTTTCAGAAGTTTTTAAATTAAGGATGCTGTATGAGTGTTAGCCTAAATTAATACCTGTTTCACAAATGCCATGATTAAAGCATGAGGTAGATAAGGTTAGATTTCAAAAGATTTCTTGCAAATCATTACAACAAATGTAATTACTGTTAAATATACACATGTACTGAGTCTTGCTTACAGTACTAGGAAATGTCTGATGATGCTGAACATATTTACTTGGCAGTACAGTCTCTGGACATATAACAAATACTTTCAAATTGTAGTTTCCTTAGATTTTTTTTTCTCCAGAGAAGAAATTAAACATCTTGACCAGTCTATCTGATAAAGATAGAAAGACCAGTTTGTAATAATAGTGTTGAAGATGTGATGAGAAAACGGCATTACAAAGTTTAAACAATTCTTTCTTAAAAACATACACACAGAGAAAAGTCCAAGCACTGAAGAATGTTTCAATTTTAGCCGATATCCAACCAAACAACTATCTAAGTACAAACACGCTTGGGACTGTATGAAAGCATGTCATGAAAAGAGAGAGAGAGAGAGAGAGAGAGAGACTCAGTCCCAGTCTAGGAGATTACTATGCCCACCCTTACAAAACAGCCATTTCTTTCATTATAATAGGTCTTTTCATCAAAATGACACAGAACCTTTAAAATTTGGACAGCATACTCTCCTACAGTAGAGACGGCAGCCACTTCAAACCGATTCTGAACCTGTTCCCTGAAATAAAACAAACTCGCTCCATTGACATACATAAATTGTTTACGACTCATTAAAAAGCAAAATTGCATATCACGCGGCTGGCAGCTGGGTCCATGCGGGTGGAAAGGGGGCATTCACTCATCTCTTTGTATGCTGGCAGTACCAAACTGAAGTTTAGCAGTAGGCAGTAGCTGAGATTGTTTTGTGCAGCCAGACGATGCACGAGGTAACTTTCAAAGCTTCTTTTTTGTCTTTGTATGTTAAAATGCACTGTGTAGCAGAGTTTTGATTAAAAGAAGTTAACAGATGCGTTGAGATTTAAGGGGGGAAATATGCTTGATGTTATAGTAAAGGCATTAAAATTGCTTAGTTTTGTATCAATAATTGAATCCCGGTCTGAAAACGGATCTGTCTATTATACAAAAACTTGCACAGCTCGAGAGTTTGTGTAAAAGGAAAAAAACGTAACAGTTCTCTTTTTAAAAAAAATTAGAATGTTGACTTTTAACAATTTTTTAAAATCTGTACTTTTAGGGAATAAAATTAGGTAGCATGCTAAAAGTTTAAGAACTTTCTGTAAGGCTTTGTTTAAACAGTCTGTCTAGAAATAAAGCTTGTTTATTTTCTTGTCAAGTGCATTGCTTAATGTCCCCAGCCTTTTCATTTTGTATGTATTATACTTAAAATGATAAAACATAAGCATCATCAGTGAGGTATAACACAATCTTGGGCATGCTTTTAAAAGAGGCAATATTTTAAGATACAATATTGGGGGAAAAATTAAGCAGTTCCAGCTTATCAGAAGAACAAGGCAACAAATATACTAACATCTTTAACATCAAAGTGTGCCGTCATGTACATATACCAAAGCAGTGAGGTTTTATGACTGTTCAACAGTCACATTTCAGAATTTATCAAGCTAAACAGTCAAATAAAAAGTCAGACAATTTCAGAGCATCCAAGAACATCCTTTCTGCATTTTCTCCTGGCAGAAAATCTAAGTGGAAAATTAGTAGTTTGATTAAAGTAGTTAGACATCCCCTCCTTTAATTAACCAACATCGGCATGTAACATATACCTGGCGACTGCCAGTTAAACTTTTTCTAATGAGTGAAAGTTAAAACAAATATAACTCTCCAAACAACTTTTGATGCAAACAACTAATTCCGCCAAACTGAACAATGAAATCCTTCCATAGTTCACTTTTTCATGTCTTCCAGATCTGTAGGAGTCCTAAACTTCTCAGAGTGGCAACAAAATTGATCTGGTAGAGAAGTTTCTCATGTGTGTGGGTGCATGCATGCATATATGTAAGATTTTATGTTCCCACTTACTTGATTCAGTATATCAAACAACACAATGCCACAGTCCTTTTCATTGTAATTCCACTCATCAGTCCTTCTTTAAAACAAAACCAGCAACAAACCGTAATATCTATGTGAACTGAATGAAAGGAGCTCATAGTCCAGTTAGGAGCACAAAAATATGCATTTTCTGGCAGCAAAAATGTTTCTCTCCACAAAATAATAATAATAGCAAAATCAAATTTTGCCTTAAGAATTAAAATTACAGAAAACTTAAAAAAAAGCTTTTGAAAAAGGAAAGAACAAGCTAACAAATTAATCCTTAACGGACAGCACGCTAACGAGAGCAGTAATGATTTGAGGGCTCCCTTCAACACAACGGGGTTTGCATCTTCTGCTACAATGAGCTATTGTGCATCCTCTTAAGTCACTGTATCTCTGCTAGACTCAAGATGTCAAAGGTTGACTGGCCCGAGTGACCATGACATGTGAGTTAACTCATTCTGAGAGTGTCTTTGGAAACTTTAATAAAACTTTTAATTGCATCTGAAAGAAATTCAAGAGGGGGTCTATACAACATCCACTTTCTGAACCTAACTGGACAGGAACCACTTCGAACATTAACAAATAAAAATTAACATTAGGCTAGCTCCTTCTATGAGATAACATCCATGCCATCAAACATCCCATGTCATGAAAAAATGCCAACAGAGCTTTCCCCCCCCCTAAAATTGGGATGGCCTGCAATAGCTTCAACTTTGTCAACAAGTATAAAATATACACACTCTATTTATATTTCTAGCCATGCAACCACATGTTCACAGGCAGAGATAGAACAAGAATCTGCACCGCCAAAGTTCAACAAAGCATAACAGCTCAATGGGAGAACGAGTGAAACGAAAACTTTGTCAGGCTACCTATCCAGTTAGGTTTAGCAAGAAAAGTGCTGGGAAACTGGCCTGAGTGGGGAAAAGCTGCCACAGTCTTCAAATGCAGGGCACATGAACGGTCTCTTGTTACAGAGGGGGAAAAACACACAAGTGGGACAAGTGGAAGGCTGCTCCAGTGAAGAGTGTGAAAAAAAAAATCAAATGTTAATTTGATAAATGTGAGGTCTGG
>JAEANM010029061.1:0-10251 GCA_017656035.1 Myanophis thanlyinensis | reverse complement strand
CACTCTGCTAAAGAAATAATTCCCTCAACACTGTCTAACTATTTATTAAGTCTGCATTACTATTATTCTCATCATTCTATCACCCACCCACCCCACTATGACTATAACTTGTTGCTTGTATCCTTATGATTTATACTGATTATTATCTCCTAGTACGATTTGACTGCTTATCTGTACCCCATGACTATCATTGAGTGTTGCATCTTATGATTCCTGACGAATGTACCGTTTCCTTTAATGTACACTGAGAGCATCTGCACCGAAAACCAATTCCTTGTGTGTCCAATCACAATTGGCCAATAAAGAATTCTATTCTATTCTATTCTATTCCAGATGACTTCTGAGCCATTCTCTTTCAGGACAACCTACCACATAAAGCTTTTGTTGTGGTGAGCAATGGAAGAAGGGGTGCTACTTTTGAATTTTTTGGAGGAAAGGAAGATATAACAGCACAACAGTCCTGTGCTTTTAATACAATCTCAACTATTTAACACATTCCCAAATATTGGGAAATTCCTGAATATGGCTTTCATCCTCTTTCTGGAGTTTTGGATTTGCAGGTAATTCCCCAAAACTAACTCACTCACTCACTCACTCACTCACTCACTCACTTCTTTCCCTGCCTCCCTGCCTCATATGGCCATCTATTTCATGTATGCTTCTGGGTGGCTCACAACAACCTCTAGTACACTTAAGGACATAAGTGTACATACTCTCTGATTAACGTTTCCTTACTTCACTTCCCATCTCCTCTGACAAGTAGGATACCTTAAGCCTCATTTCCTATTTTTCATTTAGATTCAGCTTTTTCTCTGTTGTTTTACTGCACTCTTCCTTTGGCCTCCTTCATTCTGGGTCCATTGTCCCTTAATTTCCTGTCTTCCTGGGAGCTTTTCCCACTCAACCTCCCTATGCAATTATGTTGTTGGTTTGAGCTCCAAGCTTGGCGATTTGGTTGCAAACATTTCGTCCCCATTCGAGGAGACATCTTCAGTGAGCTTAGCTTAGCACACTGAAGATATCTCCTCAAATGGGGATGAAACATTTGAGACCAAATCGCCAAGCCTGGAGCTCAAACCAACAACATAACTACCAACTCGAACTACTAATATTCAAAGACATTTCCCCATGCAATATTTGAATCTCAACCAACTATCAAGTTTCCTCTTTCTCAAAGAAGTCCAGGGGTAAATTGATTTGTTCTTTGACATTCCTATTCATCTCATAAATTGGACAGTTGGTATCAGAGTCTGTGAAAAATGTTAACACAGAACTAGGTCTTTTAAAGAAATTATAGACATTAGCAAATTCTTTCCATAGAAATTCATATGAATTCTTCTGCATCCTGGATTGTTTTCTTCACTAAAGGTAACAGCCAGGTCTGTTAGAGCTAACTATATCCCATTATTCTGCACCAGAGTAACCCAAATTTTGTGCTTAAAATAGCTACCCTCCAACCCAAGTGTGGCTATTGTACAAATAAGGTATATTTTCACAAATGTGCTGATTCTGTGCATTTATAAAAATATGGAATGTGATCTTAAGGGTTCTGTGCAGAAGTAAGTTCCATTAGATTCCCAGGAAGTCCCAGAACTGAACGGTGCTGAACCTGCTTCTGATGATGATTGTAGAAGGATTGTTGTTAACTGAGATTGGGGGGGAGGGACTTTTGCTTCCTCTTTTTTCATAAAGCATGGCCCATTTTCTCTTTTTGTTACCCAAAGTGTAGAGCTGTAATTGTGTGAGTCTAAAAAAAATAAAAAATAAAACAATTCTCTTTTTGCAGAATGTTGTCAGTGTATTTGGTCACAGACTGAAAGAGGCTTGGATACAAGGTCAGCCAATGGGGAGTGGGACAGTCTGGAGCATGGGCGTGGCTTAGCTCTGCAACTCTGAGTCTGTGCTGAGCTCTGAAACTCACACTGAAACATGTCTGTGCTGAGCTCTGAGGCCTAAAAACTGAAACTTCTCTCCTCTGCCTCTTTTTGCCTGTATTTTTACAGAGGAGGGCTTCTTGCCTTCTGCTATTGGAATGTACATATGAGAAAAATGTCCTGGAAGTTTATCTGTCTAGCATTATCCAGGAAATGAAATGAAGAAGAATCCTGCTCTTGGGAGACCATATCAAGAGGCAGCTTATTGTTTCATAGCAAGATCAAGGTAAAGGGAATTGACTCACCATCCTGTAGAAATGCAAACAGAGATCTTTTTAGCTCAAAGGAAGTGCTGGTGGGAGGAGATGTTAATGAATCATAAAAATATGATTTTTCAGCTATTTTTATTGGCTAGATGATGCCTAGAAGTTATACCTTTCAGTTGAGGCTGGACCTTGACTGAGAATCTTGGGATTTCTTCAGATCAGGCTGAACTTAGGCTAAGCATCAGAAGATGGTAGAATTGAATTGGCTGCAAAAAAAAAAAAAGCTTAGATGACTGACAACAAAATAAATATTGTCAAGGCCATAGTTTTCCCAGTTATCTGACTGAGAACATTAGACCATCAGAAAGCCTGAATTAAGTAAAATTGATGCCTTGTAATTTTATTGCTGGATCGGTTTGCTGAGATTATCTTGGATCACCAGAAGAACAAATATAGTTGAATACCAACATAAGGTTTCCCTATCCAGTCATTTCCAACTCTAGTGCCTGGTGCTCATCTCTGTTTCTTGACCAAGGGACCCAGCACTGTCTGAAAACATTTTTCTGTGGTTATGTGGCCAGCATGGCTATACACCATATCATAAAGAATGCTGGTACCCACCAAACTGGTACCTATTAACCTACTTGCATTTGTATGCTTTTGAACTGCTAGGTGGGCAGGATTAGATTAGATTAGATTAACAGAATTGGAAGGGACCTTGTAGGTCATCTAGTCCAATCCCCCTGCCCAAGCGGGAAACCCTACATCGTTTCTGACAAATGGCAGTCCAATCTCTTCTTGAAAGCCTCCAGTGATGAGCTCAGCAAGGAAAAGGAGCTCACCCTGTTGTGCAGTGCTCAGGTCTCGAACCCAAAGAAATAAATCCAGATAGTCACCAGAACTGTTAATCACAAAACTAAAGTGTCAATATTTTAAGCTCATAAAGTGAAGGTAAGAGTCACTGCTGCTTAAAAATCAAGGCAACTGAAAAAGAAGCCAACAGCAGACAAGAAGGTTAGATACAATTACTGATGATACTCAGACTCAACATAGCAGTTAAGGTAAAGGTAAAGGTTCCCCTTGCACATACGTGCTAGTCGTTCCCGACTCTAGGGAGAAGTGCTCATCTCCATTTCTTAGCCAAAGAGCCAGCGCTGTCTGATAACGATTCCGTGGTCATGTGGCCAGCATGACTAAATGCCAAAGGTGCACGGAGCACTGTTACCTTCCCACCAAGGTGGTCCCTATTTTTCTACTTGCATTTTTAGATGCTTTCGAACTGCTAAGTTGGCAGAAGCTGGGGCAAGTAATAGAAGCTCACTCCGTTATGCAGCGCTAGGAATTTGAACTGCCAAACTGCCAATCTTTCTAATCGACAAGCTCAGTGTCGTAGCCCCTGAGCCACTGCTCCCCTTCAACATAGCAGTTACTGATGGGCAAATCTGCTGAGGTGTCTGAACAATAGCAACATGAATGGTTGCAGACATTACAATGAGCTGGACAATTGATGCTAGGCATGAGGGGGATAGACTGATAGAGGGTTAAATGCAGACTAACAGAAGAGTTTTGGAACAGAATAAGTGTCCATTCTACCATTGGACACTTATCATTGGGTAAAGCCACAGCAATTGGCTTTGATCCCACTGATTATGAACAGAATAGAAATAGCACCAGACAGGATCTGAAAGATTCATAATTGGTCTTCTTGCTCACTATATTTGTTCTCACAGCAGATAAGTGGAGATGTTGGTCTTAAATTGTGGGCAAAAAATGGTAGTCCCAGATTGGTCTGAGATTTCATATACATAACTTCAGTGATGACTTTTTCCCCTCTGTTCTAAGGTTATCACCATATAAAGGCAACGGTTAAGCAACTGTGGGACAAGATATACACCACACACAGTAGTTCTTTCTGCCAATATTTTCTAGCATCTGCTGCCCAATGATTGTTTAATATTACATCAGCCCCACCCTGTTAATTTGTTTCTTGGCTGGACTGATCTTGTATGAGTTAGTGGATAGAAAATAATATAATGGAAGCATTAATACTGCTGAGGCATCAGAATAAACATTAAACGAGTTGATTTTATTTAAAGGAACACCCCACACCCATCAGCCATAAAATGGCAGACTACAATTAGCAGATGACATTCCTGTGATCTTGAAAAAATGTTGCTGTGCAATATTGAAACTGTATGTGTAGGTAGATGCATTGTACCACAGTGCGGCTATAGTTGTGGAATGGCTGTGGTTTTTCTAATTGACACATGGGTGTCTGGAGGAAGTTCTCACTTCCTCTGATTAGGCTGAAAATAGACTAGAGACATAAATGGAGAGGTATCAAGGCTCGTGGTGCAGAATGTTGACAAGCTTAGGGCTGTTGATGTTTCTGAAATGAAGAGGAAGATGAAGTATGTATGGGCAAACTTTTCCCCACCTGATGACCTCTAGAGATGCTGGCCATAGTGGATTGGGATTATGAGGACTGAAGTCCAACATGTCTGGAAGGAAGCAGGTTGAGAGAATGTTGTTTTATGCATATGCATCTAGAGCAGGGATGTCAAACTCAATTTCATTGAGGGCTACATCAGGGTTGTGTTTGACCTTGGAGATGGGTGGGAGTAGAATGCAATATTACAGGCTAATTCTGCCAAGTGCCAACAATTTGATTCTGACCAGCTCAAGATGGAATCAGCCTTCCATCCTTCCCAGGTCTGTAAAATGAGGAGCCAGATTGTTGGAAAGCAATATGCTCACTCTGCAAACCTCTTAGAGAGAGCTGTAAAGCACTATAAAGTGGTATATAAATCTAAGTGCTATTGCTATTACCAAGTTGGCCATTCAACTATCGCTATTACCAAGTTGGCCATTCAAACAGCATTTGGTTTTTCTGTTTCCTACATGAAAAAGTTTGCATTTAAATTTCATTCTTCTGTCTGCATCTGATTTTCCACAATAGGTTTGAATTTCTGTCTTGAAGGAACAGAATGGACTCGGCTACAGCTGAGATAAAACAATGGGCAACCTTCTTGTGGTGAGTCCCACCCTGTCTTCCTCAATGTGGTCTCTGAAGACCACAGAAAGCTTGCCCATGAGGTCATGAGATTGGGAGAGACCAAATGTTTAGCAGGTGTTGAGGAATAGCTCTATTAAGCCTTTACAAATACCCATCTGGTCCCTTAATTGCCTGCTAAGAAGAAAAATTAGATAAGATGTGGCTGGCTAATTGATGGTTCAGCACAGCATGTAAACCAACCTTAGGATTTTTTTTCTTGAGAGAAAAATAAAAGAAAAAAAAATCCAAACAAGTCATTTTTCCCAATCAAGTAAAAGCTGAGTCATGTTAATCTATTTTGTATAGTTGGCCTATAATAGCCAGCCTCTTATGATCTTCTTTGAACAAGAACTGGGTTAAAAAGAAATTATAGATTTCATTTTACTGAGTATTTGGGAAATCTTTTTACTTGCAAACAATGGTTAAGAAGATGTAGTGGACTGAACTACTTGAGAAAATATCACTTACTCTAAAATGAAATAGGAAAATATTACATTAGCAGAAATGGCAGGGTTCAGTCTTTTCCATCTATAACAAAATGAATACCATTAGCATATATGAAAACTTTAAATTTAATGGCCGGATATAATGATGTAGAAGCTATTGTACTGTATGTAGGGCAATGTGATGAAACATTAATCCTAAAATTTCTAAAAACAATTCCATATGGTTTATCCTGACTAATTCCACACACTGATTTCAGAGAGATTTGGGCCATGCAGCCCAATACCTATAAAATATCTATTCAAATGCTTATAAATTGCATTTTTCAGCCAATGAGTAGTTGTAGCAGCATTATAAAAACAACCATTAATGCAAAGATACCAAGATTACAAATCTGAAAACAGATTTTATACAGAGCCAACAATGACTACCCATTTTGAAAAAAAAAAATAGGCTGGAGTCACAAAAGCTGTTTAACTGACATGTTCTTGAGCTTTTGGGGGGTTTGAACTATGAATATAATTCACAAGAATCTTTGCACAATGTGTGAGTCCAGCCAAATGGGACTACCCCAGAAGTATGTTAATCTAAATACACGCTGACTGAGGGACTCTGGGAGCTGAAATCTTAAAGTTGCCAAGTTTGAAAATACTGATCTGAGGGGTCCTAGCTACACACTATGAGCTTGACTGTTTTCTTGCGGACATTATATTATCCAAACTAGGAAACACTATTAGTGCTCTGCAAGAAAACAATATGAAGTTCAGAGAACACCAAGGACCCACCCCTCACTTCAACCCTGAGCTACATTCTCCTTTATTGGTACACTGATCTAAATCCATCAGTCTTCTGCAACTCTCTATACTTTCCAGCTAACACATAAATCAGATTTAAAATAATTTTTTTACAGATTAATCAGCACTTGTGTGTGTCATTCCAAACAATTCCAAAGAACTCTTATTTCAATGTTTATCATAGCCTCAACTGCTTTCGTTATTTTAGCAGCCTGGTCTTACATATGTTTACTTAGAATTAATCCTTACTGATTTAAATAGGAAATACTACCAAAGAAGCTTTGAAATGTATTTGCAGCCATTTATTATTCTGGTTTAATCATTCACTAGTTTCAATCCCAGCTTTCCTTCAAAGCAGGAGATTGGAGTGCGTAGGGAGTACCCTATTCAATGTTATCCTCACAACAATCCTATGAGGTAAGTAGAACTAAGATGTGCTTGACCTAAACTCATTTGGGGAGCTTCCACGACTGAGCATAGACTTTGAATCTGGAAATCCAGGATTCTGGTGCAGCACCTTATGTCATCCCTGAACTAAAAAGTGAAATCTATCAACCAGGGTAGAAGCCTAATTGAAAATTAATTCCAATGCACCTGAACAGGAAAAATACCGTAAGTAGTCTTAGAAATGATAATGAAAGTATCAAAGTGATGGGCATCTTTTAGGTTCAGCCATCAATAAAAAAGTAACAAGCAGTCAAGAAATACTTTACAGATAACATTTGGTAGAGCAGCCATGAAGGTGTTGGAGAAGATATTCAAATGCCTTGAATCCTAACCCCACAAAGATCAGAATCTGCAATCTATGGTATTCCTCATGACACTTTCTAGAAGCAAAAGTTGGAGTTTAAAGAAACAGGATAGAAAAAGTATTGATCTTTTTGATCATTGAAGTTAGAGGAGACTCATGAAAATGCCCAGAACCAAGAAAACAAACCAATGGATCACTGAACAAATCAATCAAGTTCTCATTCGAAGCATAAATGCTCAAGTTCAGATGATCCTAGTTCAGACACATCATCCTAAGATCCAGCTCTCTGGAGAAGACCCCCAATGTTGGGAAAGCTGACCAGTGTCATGGTTTGATGGCTTCAGTTGTAGTGATGACAGATGTACTGTTAGGGGACAAATTAGGGGTAGATCGTCTTGGAAAAAAAATCTGTATGATCACCAGTTGAAAATGACTTAATGCCACATGATCAATCAATCATCTTTAACAGTATCAGATTAGGCAAAAGATGGACTAGAATACAATAGAACAGAATTTATTTTATTTATTAGCATTTGTGAAACAACAGTAAAAAATGGATACAAGAAGAAGAAAATAAGAAAATGACAGGGACGATAGGCACATTCGTGCACTTACGCACGCCCCCTCTATTGTTCACTTAGGTATAGCGTAAGGTCCACGGAAGTCAATTTGCGACTGAAACTATGGAAGTTTGTAGCAGATACAATTGAATCAGGTAAAGCATTCCAGACTTTGACAACTCTATTACAAAAGTCGTATTTCTTACAGTCAGTTTGGAACAATTTACATTGCGTTTAAACCAGCTGTTAGCAATAGGAATAGGAATAGGAATAGAATAGAATAGAATAGAATAGAGTATAGAACAAGGGGAAGGGGAAGGGGATGGAATGATAGAATAGAACTGAAGGGGAAGGGAAATAATGGAATTGGGTAGAAGGGAACAACAGAACATGGGAAATGGAAATGGGATGGAATGATAGAATGGAAGAGGAACAGAACAAGGGAAGGGAAGGGAAGAAAGAGGTCAAGTCTTTATTGGCCAAGTGAGATTGGTCACCCAAAGATCTAAGGCAGTGTCTCTCAACCTTGTTTGGACTTCAACTCCCAGAATTCAAGTCCAAACATCTTAAAAGCCGCCATGGTTGAGAAACACTGCTCTGAGGCAACTTCGGTGCACGACGACTTGCTTCACTAGCCTCGCAGGAGGCATCAACCCAGGCGCTCCTGGGCGTTTTATCGGCTAAGATCCAAAGCAGAAGAGCGTGGTTTTGAGGGGGTTTGTGTTTCCTCCACACACCCCAGCAGCAGAAACGTCTTCCAAAACCCGGGGTGGTGGTGGTGGTGCCATCCCGACATTCCCCCACCCCACCCAAACCATTAACTCCATCAAGGACCGAGGAAGTGGGGGGGGGGGAAAGAGGCGAGCTCGAGAGCCCGCGCGAACCACGTGACCGACCATCCTTCAAGCGAGGCGAGCCGCCCCACAACCCGGAGCCACGCGGGTCCACCACCATCCACCCCCCCCCCCCAACACCACCATGAGGCGGAGCAGCGGTGGCGGCGCCTTTCGCCGCCTCACGTGGTTCCGCCGTGACGTCATTCCCCCGCCCACTCCGAGGCATTTAGAACGCCGAGGAGTCAATTTTCCAGGCTCAGCATATGGGCGCGAGCGCGTGCGGCTGGGAGCGGACGAGCGAGCGAGCGGCTCGCGAGCAGAGCAGAGGAAAGCAAAGCAAAGCAAAGCAAAGCAAAGCAAAGCGAGGAGTAACAGCCGCCCCCGTAGCAGAAGCGGGTGCCGAGAAGCAACGGCGACCCCTCTACCTTTTGCAAAGCGACCAAATCCGCCTCCCGTGTCCCGAAAGCGCCGCTCGGCAGCTCCGGGGCGCTGCAGCCGGAACCGGCATCGACAAGCAACAGGGTGGCAGCAAATCTTCTATGGGGTGAGTAGCTAGCGTTCGCCCATAACTTTTGGGGGGCGAGCTTTTCCACTCTGCCTGGGATTGAGGATTTTTCACAAGTCTTCGATCGCTTCCCCCGAAAAAGCTTTCCTTGCCTTTTGCTTCCCCCCCCATCCCACAATCTTTTTGTAGTCGGGAATCTATTTCGGGGGGAGGAGGAGGAGGGGGAGGAAGCCTTGACGGACCGAGCCGAAGGAGCGAGCGAGGCTCATGAATGGCCGCATTGTCTCGCCAAGTCCTCGAGGCAAAAAAAAGACTTGAAAAGGTGGCTTTGGAACCGGAGGGGCAAAAAAAAAAAAAAGGGAGAAAGATGCCCCGAGCGCGGGTGCATTTGTGCAAATTAGGCGGGGCCGATTTCCAGGCTTTGAACCGGGAAGATGAGATTGGGGTAAGGAGGAGGAGGAGAAGAGATGCTCTACAGAGCTTGGGACTACAACTTCCATTATCCCCCCCCCCACTCCCCTTGCTGGATCCTGGGACAAGCAAACGGTGGCGATTGCGGTCCGGCGCGTAGCGGTGAGGCGCAGAGTTCGCAGGGGAAAAGAAAGGGAAGAAAAAAAAAAACCCAAACAAACCCGAGCGAACGGTGGGAGAGGATGGAGACTCTTCGCGTTGGATAGGGAAGGGCGCTGCAAGGGGAGCGCGCAGAGAAGGGAGCTTTTTTCCTTCTGTCGGGGTGGGAAGAGAGGGTGGGGGTCCTTCAATTTGAACAGGAGGAGGCGCGAACGCCTGGGTGGGCGAATGAGCGCCCCCTCTTCCCCCCGCCAGCGCCTCGGCTTTGAAAGGCTCGCTCGCCCTTTTGTTCTGTGGCGGTCGAGGCGACCACCTTTGGAGTCCGGCGTGGGGGGTGGGGGGGGAAGAGAAGTTGCTCGGCGGGAAAGAGGGTCGTGAGGAGGAAGGGAGCTAGCCGCTGCCTCACGTCCCTGCTCCCCGACCCACCAAAAGGGGAATCTCGCCTCAGAAAGTCTCTGTCCCGGGTGACTCCGGGCAACCTTTGAGGGTTTTTTGTTTTGTTTAAAGCAGGGTTTCTCAACCTTGGCGACTTTAAGATGTTTGGACTTCAACTCCCAGAATTCCCCAGGCAGCTTTGCTGGCTGGGGAATTCTGGG
>JAEANM010029060.1:0-10251 GCA_017656035.1 Myanophis thanlyinensis | reverse complement strand
CTTCCTCTTCCTCTTCCTCTTCCTGTTAGGGATCGCCACAGTGAATCATCTTTTTCCTCCTAACTCTATCCTCTATCCAATTCTATCCTAACTGACTTCATGTCCATATAGTTATATCATCTTATTATAATTATATAGAAGCTTTTAATCAACTTCATGGTCAACAACAGGAATTAATTTGGATTCAAATGATCCTAATGTTTTAACAGTTTGTTCATACATTGTTGTATTTTTTAAAATGCTAATAGAAGATGTGAAATACTTGCAAAAGAGGGACACAGAGAGAGAAGGGGAAAACTCAGGCTAAATCAACTCTCAAATTCCCATGTAAACCAGGATTTAAGAGTGGAAAATTTTCCTTTACCTATTCTTTGGGTGGTACAAAAATGTAAAATTCCTATAGCCTTGGTTCTCTGGGCCAAGTCAAACAAGGATATTGTCCTTTTAATGTCTTAAAGGCTCTGTTTTCTTGTAATGCCAAATGCAATATTTTTTTGAAAACACTACACCAGAAGCTTCCCAGCTGAGAAAACAGGCTGGTGAAAAATGATTTCAGAAAATGAAATAAACCATGCTAAAGTCATTCAGTGTGTGTGTATGATATGAACATCTGGATAGGGCTTGTTAAATTACCTCTTTTTTTCTCTCCTTTTCTCACAGCTGTTCAAAAGAATCCTGAGAGCAAACAGACAGGTCAACGGTCTGCCTACATTTAAAAAAAAAAAAATCTCCTTCCACCTAGATGAAGAATCTTGGCCACATGTGTGTTTAATAAGTAGCTGCAAACACTATGAAGAGGGAAAAAGGTTAATTCCTGTTATATTTGTATGCTCATACTTGTGTATGTGTGCAGAGGTGATGATGGAAAATAAACTCTGGATTTCAAACTCTCTCTGAAAAAAAAAACCCTTCTGGTTCTAATAAAATATTTCTTTCAGTACGAGTGGGTGTTTTAAAATCAAAAGTGATATAGATGGTCTATTACTCTCAATGTCTTAAAAGAAGAATAACAGAAGGTTATTCCATTACAATTTGGAGGAAAAGCAAAGGGGAAAATAAATGTTCTGGTTTCACTGAACTGTATCTTCCAAGAGTACTATAAAAATATACACATTTACATTTAACAAGCTTATGTTTAATTTCAGATTGCAACTTTCCTCCAACTTGATTGGCAAAGAAACTAAACAATGATGGAAAAATTAGTTTGTCCCTGTAAAAACAAATAAGAGATATGAATGCCTTCTGACTTGTATTTTTATTTGAGTTTCTAAGTGGATTTATCATTTTAATATATTTATCATTTTTTTCTTATTTTAATTGACTCCAAACTCATCATCATTTTGGCCTGTTGAGATGCTCTATAATATGTTAATCACTATTTTTGTTGTAAAATCCATACCTGAATTTTGATCATAAGCAATTCACAGTTTCAAAAAGTAGGATTAAAATGAACATATATAAGAAAAAGAGTTTTAGAAATAAACACAGGAGTAAGTACACCCCAAGCTTACCTGATATTAGGCACAGTAGATTGAGAGAAACAAAAAATGGTTATGTGTCCAATTCTACCAATGGCTCAAATCTTTTCTATGGATCAAAGATGCAGCTTCATAGGAAAATAAATCAAGCATAGATAAAATAATTCAGAGGTGTCACTCAGCAATAGCGGGAGTCCACTAAAAGAGCTACTATTGATACTATTGTTCTAAATTGTTCTATGTCTTGATTTACCCTGACCTAGAGCATATATTTTCCTTATAATGAGAGATTATAAATTTAGATAGCTTTTCTCTCACTTCACAAAGTATTAAGGATTAGATACCTTGTCTATTGCTATGTGAAAATAGTTACCAAAAACATTAGGGCTTGTGCCTGTAAATGCTGAGGTGTCAATGTTCTAATTTAATGGGTCACTGAAGTAATCTGTCACACTTTGTGTTCTGGATTTGAAGGCCATTCTGTCCTCCCATTAAGTCGAACCTTCTCAGATGGTAGGTTTGAACTCTGTTGTTGTAGCTCATGGCAGCTTTCCAAAAAATTAGTGTCAGCAGCAGTTGAAACCCTGTTCCTGATACAGCCTAAAGCTGACCTTGGGAGAAAGAATAAAATTACTTTTACATATAAATTCAAATTGTCAGATAGGATTTTTCAGAAGAAATGAATGGCAGATGTTACAGCCACGGTTCTGGAAATGAACATTGAGTCACTTATTTAGATTTTGGATGATTTAGGAAAACTCCAGCTAGACCAGTCCAAATAATTTAATTTTCTCAGTTTTTATTTCTAATTTCAGGTAGAATCTATTTTTCTTTTGGATTGCTAATGTTGCTGCAGAATATTGCTGAACTAGCATAATGTTTGTATTATTCAGCTTGATGAAGTGCAGTAATGCAAGTAAGTTCAAAAGTAGAAAAAGGTTAACGCAAATTCATAGCATGAAGGAATATAAACAGCCTACCAGCCAAAATAAAGTCAAGATGCATCCTCAAGCACAGCCAAAATAAAGACAAGATGCATCCTCAAGCATAAGAAAACCAAAACTATAAAGAGAGGTATGAAAAATGGACTGAAATGTTCAACAATATAAACTTGATTGTTGCGCTGGAAGTTTATGAGGCTTCTGAAGTCTTTTCTGGGCCAAAAAAGAAATTAACTAATATGTAAAATCTGAAACTTATCAGAATGCACCAGACTTATAAACTAAATTCACTTTATTAAGTTTCAAAAAATGAAGATTGAAACATATGTTTGTAGAATATAGGGTTTGGAAGAGACCTTGGAGATCAACTTATTCAATTCCTTTCCCTATAATTTAAATCTATTTTTGGGGAGGGCAGGGCCGTATTTTCAACACAATTCTGAATAATTCTGCCTCATCTTCTGTATGACAGCTGTTCAGATATTTGATGACAGCTATCATATCTCATCATTGTCCTCTCTAGGCTAAATATATGCAATGCCCCTAAACTGTCCTCATAACTTTTTTCTTTTAGGTCCCTTATTATTGTGGTTGCTCCAGTTAATATATTTGCTAAAATGCCATGCCCAAAACTAGATGCGCTAATTTGAGTTGCTTAATGTTAATTAAAACACTTGTTAATTGCTTAGATATTATTGTTAGGTGTTGTGGATAAAATGCATGACATACAGTACACTAATCTAATAAAATCAGACAATTGATTTATATTTGGATTCCAGGATGGTGAAACATATTAAAGTATATACAGCCATAACAGTAATAATAAAATCAAATACATAATTAGCATATGATGGATTAAAAAAAGGACAAATTTAAATGTCTGGGAAAATAAATACTCTTAACCTCTCAGATTTATTCCAACCAGTCTTTGTATCAGTCTAGGGTGAACAACTGTCCTCTTTTGCCTGGACATGTCCTCTTTTTACATCCAGTCTGGGGCGTCCGGATTTTTTTTTATAAATTTATAAAACCCACCTGGACGCCCCGGACTGGACGTAAAAGTGGAGATGTCATGTCCGGGCAAATGGGGAAAATGGCTCTGGCAAGAGGTCCTGCCTTCCCTGCGTCGTTGGGTCGGTCCAGCCATCCCGCCCCCCTTGCTGATTGGAATAAGCTTCTTGCTTCTCAGTCTAGCCATGCCGTGGAGTGCTCCGGGGCGGGGCTGCAGCGCCGAGTCTGGATTTGCGGTGCGGAGCAAGGCTTCGGGGAAGGGTGATCCCTCTGGGCTCATGCAGTCTGTGTGGCAAGGAAACCCTACATACCTGTCCAGCGTGCTCGGGCAATAAGCTACAGAAAGGGGTAAAATACCCCTTCGCGGGTGAGGTGGGATGGATAGGTGGGTGGGTGGATTTACGAGGGAACCAATCCGGGAGAAGGGAAGCCAACCCCCCTGCCGCCACCGCCCCGCCGCCCCCTGCCCCCCTGCCCCCTGCCCCACCACCCCCCACCCCCCCACCACCCCCACCCCATGCCACCCCCACCCCCTGCCACCCCCCCACCACCCCCCACCACCCCACCACCCCCACCCCATGCCACCCCCACCCCCTGCCACCCCCCCACCCCCAGTCCTCTTTTTGGGAAATCAAATATGGTCACCCTATATCAGTCTGCATCACAAATGTGCCTTTTCGTAAAGAGAGATATTATGCAAATACAATTCTCAGTGTCATCAAAACATGTAATATTAAATATATCTTCCTTTTATCATATTTTGAACGCCCTGGTTATTAAACAGATGCCACGGTCATTGCCACTAATTTTGTCCAAATCAGAAATAAATATTGGCATTCGGCAAAACTGTCGTAAAATGGGGCTATGTGACCACAGCATGGCACAAATGGCCCTAATTGCAGCCTAATTTCCAAGCACTCGAAGTATAGTCATGTGACTGCAGGGGAGGTCAACTATTTGAATCAAGAACTACTTTTACATAGGGAATCACCACTAAGGCCATCTTCTTTCCTGAGGCAGAGCACAGCTCTGAAAACAAGCTTTAGCAGAGGCTCTCAAATCATGGCAAACTGTTGCTTTAGTCCTGTCAGTAAGAATGTCGTTGTGCTAGGCACTGCCTGTAAAGCTATGCAATTGCTGTACAGCAAATTTCTCTGTTTCAAATTTAGGAGAATCTCACATATTTTCCATTTTAGGTATTTTTTTTAAAAAAAGAAAAGTAGAAATAAGCTATAGTACAGCTAGGCAACCTATTACATTCCAGATGTTTTAGATTCCTGTTTTCATCAGACCTTGACAGAAAAGAGAATGACAAGGATTGTATGAGTTGTAGTCTAAACATCAAGAGGACAGATCTGAACTGTAAGGGTAGCTTCTGTGGAGGAAAAGAACAACGGAAGGAAATCTGCAGAACACTGAACTATTCACAAAGCAGAAATAGGTGAGGAATATTGATAATAGTGCAATTTTTTTAAAAAATGTAATGGCTTTCAGTATAGTTAATAATCCAAAAAGAGAGAAAGAAATGGGGCAACTATGACCTTGAAAACTTCAGTAAATAATTTTGTGCTTCTTTCTATTTCACTTCTGCATAAATCAGGCTTTAGTCATCTGATATATATATTTTTTAAATGCTTTTGTTATCCACTAACCAGGAATACATTTTGGAATTGTATTTGAAACATGCTAGGCCCAGAAAAGAGGCTGGTTCTTATCAGAGAAAGAAAGTTAAAGCCTGCATATGCTGTCAATTAGCAGGCAATTAAGGGAGTTGAAAACAAACCTGTTTACATTGGCTATGAAGTCTCGGATAATTTGTGAGATGTCAGGACAGGATATTAAGACATTAATGATCTTCTTGTATCTCCCCCCCTCTCTCTTCCCTCCTCATGTGTTGCACTTCCTCATCTTTCTCTAAGTTCCTCACACAATGATTAATGGAATCTGAGAAGGTGATTATCAGACAGTTGAAGCTTGTTGTGGAGGTGGAACTATCTCTTACAGAGAGAATGTGAAGATGAGGCAAGCATCCCCCTTTGAAACCTTCTTAACCTCTGTGTCTGTCTGCCCCATCATTTCCTAAGAGAACAAATTCCACAAAGGAGGTGAGCAGCATTATATTGAAAGTGGTTCTCCTCCCCCAATTTTGCAGATGTTAGCAAATAGTGACACTTGCCCTCAGTGGGGTTTTCCATGATTCATAGCAGAATCGAGCCTTTATCAACATCCTTAGAATGACATTGCAAATAAAATTGCCCATTCAAAAGGTGCATTTGAATCGCAATAGCACTTATACCCTTTCATAGTGCTTTTACAGTCTTCTCTAAGTGGTTTAAAGAGTCAGCATATTGCCCCCAACAATCTGGGTCCTCATTTTACTGAGCTCAGAAGGATGGAAGGCTGAGTCAACCTTGACCCAGTCAAAATCAAACTCCTGACCATGAGCAATGAGTTAGCTTGCAATACTGTATTCTAACCATGAATCACAATAGCTTCTATTTGAGTATATAATATCAGAGCCATAATAACTGTGAATTAATCCAGGCTCAAATCGGTAAGAACACATGGATGAAAGCATGAATTCATACTATGGGGATCAACACCTTGGTTATAGCAAAGGTTGTCAAAATTATGCCTGAAAATGTACACAATGTTGACTTACTTATTTACAGTGTTAAATACTGAATAGTTTTCAACATGTTCAGCAGCAATTTTTTTAAAAATCCACAGTACTAAATGCATTAAATGCACTAATGAAATATGCACATGTGCATGTTCTATTAGAACATATATTTAGAAAAAAAAACTGATAAAAATGAAGCTGGCAGACATATCCATACCAACCTGTATGTGCATGTGGAAATGATCTATTAGAGTTGTTACTTAAGCCAAATTATAAATTCCCAAAATGAGTTAGATTGATTCAAAATGATTCTGTGCTTTCACAATGTGAAGTAGAATTCTTGTGAAGTTTCCAAAAGTAATCAGTGACTTATTAACAATTTGGCCCTTCTAACTGCCAAAAGGCAGAGAATGTGTTTCTAAAATCAGTACTTTTAAGATTACACTCTTCCAAATTATAATGAGGAGGAAAAAAAAGAAAAGGGCCTGCCTTCAAGTCATATGGAATCATTCTTCAGGATCTCTCCAGTCACAGTGCTTGGGGAAAGAAATTATCTTTTGCCGGAAAATAAAACAACATAAAATAAAGCTCTTAAACTTCAAGCTTCAAGGTTAACCTTCTATAATTTGGCAGGTTTGGGTCTGGGTTTTACCAAGGAGTATTTCTTTATTATGTAATGTTTTCACTGGCATTGCCAATCAAACAATAGTAGAATTAGTGAATCTTTTACTATAGCTTCTTCTGGGATTTGATATACCAAAACATTTTGAGTGATTTATATTTTAAGTACTCTTGATTTGGCTATTGAGTTCTCGTTTCTGAAGTTCTCCCACGATGAAATGATGGGAAATGGGAAAATTAACATGTAGCTTTTTATACTTGTGTGATATTTTTCTCCTGCAGAACATGTTATCTTTCTAGCTATGATGAGAGTAAAACATATATTGGTAAGCTTGACAAGTGACTCATCCCTTAACACATAAATTGCAGTTCTGCAGATACAGTAACAAGGTGCCATATTTAGAATTTCTGACCATAACCACACTTCCACAGAACTTTTGTGGATCAGCTGTTTATTTCCCGGAGAGACATCATTCTTTGTCAACTCTGGGAAATGTACATGTCATAGATAATAAAATATATAAATGGAACTAGAAGTCTTTATGATTTCGGTATTCTAACATTAAGAGTTAGAATAGCCCTGAAGAGTTAGAATAGCCCTAAAAAATTCTTACAGTTTTGATAAACTTTTCCTAATTCTAAGGGAGCAGGAGGAGGAGTGGGGTATGGGAGGGAGGAAGGGGTCAGTGGGGTCTTGACCTCTAAAGATTATTAAGAAAAAAAGAGTACACTCACTTAATTGTACAGTAGACCCAAGCCTGCTTGTTATAGTCATTAGACTAATATTTATTCTTCTGTCTTTTAGATGGAAATGAACTGAATATTCTTTGAAATAGATAATTATGAGAAGCTGAGATTTGGTCATAGGAGCTGAAATTCATTAAGGCCAATTACTATTTTTCAGGATTGGCTATTGGGAAGTTAGCAGCATCATATTTTTTCAAGTTTGGACAAACTAAGTACTTAAGACGATTTAAAGACTTAAAAACAGTACTTAAAAACTACTGTGTCCATTTGTGGGCTTAGGGATACACTGATTCTTCCATAGCTGAAGTATAGTGATTATTGCTGTAGAGGATTCTAAATTACCCTGCAAATCATACATGGTATAAGAAGGTGGGGGGTTTTTTCCCTTCACCATGGCAGAATTGAGGGATAAGAAGCAATGTAGGCTGAAAATAATCAGTATTTCTTTATAAACACATAATTAAAGAATGGAAATTGATGCCATCACATGTTATGATCACCAAAATTAACATTGATGATAATCTTAAAAGGTGTTGGACAGATAGGTGGAGAATCATAGATGGAGTGTCTGTCACATTTAGAAGCATTATATGTTTGGAGGATGGGAAAAGAGACATGAACTTTCTAGTGATTCACACACAGTTTCTTCTGAAATTGTTACAGTGCTTTCCAAGAAAATAATCTGTGCTTATTTCTAATGTATACAGTGAACTTAGTTTAACAAAAGTTACATCCTTTTCTGTAGAAAAGTTTCTTAACTTTTTACAGTCTCACTTCCTCTCTCCTTATCACATTTTTAATATGCTCACTCCATTAGACAGCTTTGGTACTTTCATTTTTCTGATTTGCTTTTAGCCTAGACAAAAGAATGTAAAGAAGAAAAAAATAACTATTTCTGGAGCCTCTTGAAATTTCAGCTTCTTGATCAAGCTTTTTTCACTGACACCCAGTCTATTTTTGCCAAATACACTCTTTCCAGGTATCTCCCCTCAAATAATCTTGGGGAGAGAATCTTCAGTTAAAGACAGGGATCAAAAAACAAGAACTCTGCAAGAGTTAGAGTAACAAGAACTTAGTTGAACTCTGCCTGGATTCCTACAATACTTCCAGTTCACCTAACATAAATGCAACATTAAAGAAGTCCTGCAACCTTGTCTGTTTCCTAGCAGATTTCATTTTATGTGTTTTATATTTCAAAATATAAATGTCACTTCAAAATCAGATGTTCCTGTTTTCAGATTTCTTAATTAGGCCAGAAGCTTCTAGGTGTCCACATGACACTTTGCATGTTGCTGGCAAATAGACAAAAATTCAGTTAACCTTAAGACAACTCTCCCAATCGGGGCATTTCCCCCAAGCTCAATAGGACTTCCTAAATCTTCATGTCTTTGAAACCAACTTCTAGAAAGCTGCTTTTTTTTGTCCATATGGTGAGCCTTCCTAATGCATATGACATACCCACTAGGTGATGCAACATGTTGGAATAAATAGTCTGGCCTGATCCAGCAGGGGTCTTCCTCAGCTCTTCAATTATTGGCCTGTGTAAAGGGATTTGGCATGTCTTAAATAACCTGATTATCTTCACTGATTCAAAGAGCTGTGCCATTTGCCTTTGAAAAATATTTCAGGTTGCCCTGGTGCTTCAATTTGCAGTTCCAAGAAACACCTGAAGATATTTCTGTGTTGAACATGTTCAAAACTCTTTTCCACCAATCCTAATAACTTCTGTAATTGCTGCATGTCCTGCTAGGAGGAAGTTACTAAAGCAGCATGGAGAGAGAAGCAACACAAGAAAATTCACAACAATCTTAGAAGTGGCTTTACAAAAGAGCTTTGGGAAAGAATTTTGCCCCAGCCTTGTTAAAATGAAGCACACCCTTTGTAGAGCTTTGATACATTATAATAATAAAGAACATTAATACATGTGTAAGACTTATCTGCTTGGAGTATCATTTCTCTTCCTTTCTATAAATATATTAATTGAAGAACCCAGATCCTGATTTCTCTGAAACCAAGATATACTGTAGATCAAGAAAAGATAGTAAGTGGCTGAGCTACACAGGTGATCTTTTAGTAATTGCTGAGTGAAACATCAAGTCATTTGGGTTAAAGGGAATTAGTCATATACACATTTTAAGCAAGCTTATATTTAATATCAGAGCAGAGAACAGGGATGGTAAGAAAGAAGCTTAACAAGCACAAATTTTATGAGTCCCTGAAGATGTCATAAACAGACCTCTCTGCCTGTAACCCAGTATCTAGGGCAGGAGTGTCAAACTCACAGCCTGTGGGCTGCATGTTTCATGCACTGGCCATCCTACCTCATTTTAGCGAAGGGGAAAAAGTCTCAATAGGTCATGTAATGACAATGTGATGCCTCGAGTTTGACACCCCTGATCTAGGAAAACCAAGGTAGAATTGAAACAGTTCAATACTTATTGACCAAATAAATTGTCTATAATATGAGAAATGGAATTCATTTAGGTAGCTGCATACAGATCCTCTATTTACTCCATTTCTCTACCCTCATAGCTAATATAGAACTAAACTGATGCAATATCCCTGGCTTGTAGTCAATTAATTAAACTCTTAATTCTGCAAAAGTTAGATAAATATTAGTAAGTAAAAACCTGGTCATATGGTTAAGGATGAATGATCAGTTTATATTGTAGCATGCATTCAGACTTTAATAAATTCTGTAAAGTTCTGCATAATTCTGAATTTTAAAAGAAACAGAAACCTACATTTGTTTTTGTATATAGCTATCTCTTAAATATACATATGCATGTATCTATATTTTTTTCAAAACTTTTATTTATTTTATTTATTT
>JAEANM010029059.1:0-10251 GCA_017656035.1 Myanophis thanlyinensis | reverse complement strand
AATTGACTGGGACCTACCAGAGCTTGCAGTCCCAGGGTGGGGCCTCAAAAAAACTGTTCCCGCCTACACGTCCGATGTTAGCCTTACTTGTTGCAACACCTGACGGCCAAATGCTGCGTCCGCAGATGAATAGGTATCTATCTAGTTTGTGTTCAAAAATTGTAACATAGAGCTTTAGTTACTTCAGAAAATAATGGTGCATTTTTCCTGCTTTGTCTTGTAATGAATGGAATATAGGTACATATGTAAAACGTGTATGTACAGAGCTATATAAAAGTTGTTTTATTTTAGTGGCCTCCTGTTTGGTTAATAAACAAAACTTTAAAAGGATATCTGTAACATTATCGTGATTCACCTTAAGTGTCTGTGGTTATAAGTGCACTTCATTTCAGATAATTAAGTTATTTAGTCATTTGCATATTAGCAACATACTTACACATTCCAATTTTACAGGGACTTGTTTTAATCGCATCCGCAGATCGTTTCCACTCCATTATAGCCCCAGTTCAAGCTGAATATTAACAATTTAAAAGGCCTTACTTAATATTAAAGGACATTTTTATTGTAGCCCTGTTCAAAATAATTTTTCTGGCGTTTATAGACTAAATTAAAGATTAAAGAACACCTATTGTAAGTACAGGGACATGGTGGCTCAGAGGCTAAGATGCTGAGCTTATTGATCAGCAATTCAAAAACACATAAAAATGCAAGTAGAAAAATAGGGACCACCTTGGTACGAATTAACAGCGCTCCATGCACCTTTGGCATTTAGTCGTGCTGGCCACATGACCATAGAATTGTCATCAGACAGCGCTGGCTCTTTGGTTTAGAAACGGAGATGAGCACCGCCCCCTAGAGTTGGGAATGACTAGCACGCATGTGCGGGGGACCTTTACCTTTATCTTATTGTAACTACACAGGTGTGATCCTTGTTTACCGTAGGATTGCTTAATTCTTATGGCTAAGCTTCTATTCCATGAAGCAGGAGACCTCACATCAAAGTTATGCAACATGTTGCAAAGTGCATTTCGTGATAGAGCAGTTGTTTTAAATATTACACAGTCATTCAAATTGATTGTTAAAGTGCTAGTATTATAGGTGGCATCAACCTGTGGTTTTTGTCTTTCTGTAGAAGGAGACAGTCTTAGGATGCAGCCATTTTGTTATTTGAACAGCAATTCTGCCACTATGGAATTGATAGAAAAATGATTAGGTAATATGAAATTTTAGAACATTAATCTTTATTCACTTGATTGTCAAGATCCGGGTGGATTAAATTCTTTCTGGTAGTAAACACACCACTTCAGGTAATATTTTGTGGTTGAACATTCCATACATTTCAGATAGGCACATCCAGTGGTTCTGGTTTCATAAAAGTAGTTCTTGACTTACAATAGTTCATTTATTGACCGAAGTTACAATGACATTGAAAAAAAAGACTTATGACTGTTTTTCAAACCTATGTTCATTGCAGAATTCCCATGGTCATGTGATCAAAACTCAGAATCTTGGTAACAAGTTCATTTATGATGTTTGCAGGGGTCATGTGATCATTTCTGGCGGCCTTCTGACAAGCCATTGTTAAGGTTTACTTAACAATCGTGTTGCCAACTTAATAATGGCAGTATTTCGTATCTGTGCCAAAAAAGTCGTAAAATGGGGCAAAACTCACTTAACAACTGTCTTGCTAGCAGCAGAAATTTTGGGGTCAATTGTGGTCATAAGTCAAGGACTACCTTGTGTGTTTTGCCTGAGGCTCAAGTAGTGGCCCTCTTCTAGCTTAAATTGGTCTAAGAATCCCCTTCTATTAATTGTTACCTTTTTAGTTATTTTTGCCATGATACTTTTCCGCCCCCTTTGATTAGTATTTCTATTTATTCATTCTTGACAGTCACAATAATGCTACTCTTCTCATGTCCTCTTGAATCTTGGAACATCACCATAAATTGATGTTCTGTTTCAAGGAACAAGATAACTATGCCCATAAAAATCCCTGGTAGCTTTTACTAAGTGATGTAATAATCTGGATCTGGGGAGCCAAAGTTGAATTGTACAACTTTGCATTGTTATTTTCCTTTCCCTCCTTGTCATAGTTGACAACTCCTTCTTTCTCACAAATTCTCACAAAGTTGACAACTCCTCCTTTCTCACATCTGCCCTGCAAAATCCAGATGACTTCCTGCCGCCATGTGTTGAGCATACGGGCTTTGCAGTCCAGATATAGTAGCCCCTATTATTGGGTAACTTTGCAAAACCGATTTCTCATAAACATCATAGAACTGCTGTGAAATTAACTTCTTGAAATTTAATGCAGAAAAGACGACTTATTTTATAGGTCTGAAATCAAGAGAATGGAATTGTTTTGAATTTAATTTTACAATTTTAATGGAAGAAGGTTTTTTTTTTTAAAAAAAAAAAATCTTTTCCTGGACCACATTGTCCTCCATAGTGTTAAAAGAAAAAGTGGCCCCAATTGAAATAAAGCTATTTGCTCTTGTAATGCTGTTTGGAAAGAGTAGTTGACATTTTGGCAGCGGATTGATGGGTAAAAGGCATAGTTGTGTGGCAAGAATGATGTGGATTTCTTGTTGTTTGAAGTTCCTGACTTAAAAGGCTTCCTAAATTAGCAGATATGCTCAGCATTTGAAAACCGGCAATCATTTATTAGATTCATTGGATTTATATCCTTCCTTTCCTTTAATTATATTTGAATTACATCACTTTGAATTTCTCATGAGAATATATTGGAGCAACTTCACTCTAATTTTATTACCTTTTTTTCAAACTCCGAAGTGAAAAACAAAGATAATCATAACTAGAACATTTTATTGGGTTATTATTCAAAGATTTTTTCTTTGCTTCAAAGGACATTAATAAGTTTCTCCCATGGTTCAGAAAACCCTGTGTATATACAAGGCTTTTTGCTTGGCAATACCCCTTCCCATTTCTTGTGCAAATTACATCACAAGCTTTTAAAGAAGCATTTTTAACAGGAAATGGAGATTTTGCTGTTAAATGTCTATGAAGTATACTCTCTCAAATAGTGTTTATATATTATTTGCTGCAATGTTTGCTAGAAAATTTAATATTATATGAAATCACAGTGTACTAGCTTGATGCCTGACTGAAGTGACATTATTTTTGATCCTACAGATTACATTTTATGGTATAATCTTCAGAATATATCAGGCTGGGTAACTTAAACATACCTAGGGAGTTTAAATGTTGAACTACTTAATTTCAGGATCAAGCTTGTATGTAATGGTTGAATGGATTTTATGTTGTTAGAATTCACCCTCACTGGATTTCAGAAAAATAGCTACATTAAGACTCAGGTTTCCTGCACTATTAAATAGCTCCAGATGTAAATTGTTGGTAAAACAAAATGTAAGGAAACGTGACATTGTTCTGCTTCGTATCAGAGCAGTGTAATCCAGTTTTCTTTGGATCTGTTCAAATTTGAAGATTTACTTTGATTGTGGATTCAGAGTTAGTAGCTCCATTTGAAAGTACTAAAAAAAACTATTAAAAAGAAGGACCCAATAAATGGTAATTGAATGTTCATGTGTAAAAGTAACCAACAGGGACATTTTCAGCTCTGTTGTGATGACTATACACTAATCCTCATCTTACAACAGTTCATTTAGTGACCATTCAAAGTTACAATGGCATTGAAAAAAATGACTTATGACTGTTTTTCACACTTACAACCGTTGGTGCATCCCCATGGTCACATGATCAAAATTTTAATGCTAATCAATTGGTTCATAATTATGACAGTTGCGGTGTCCCGAGGTCGTCCAACCTTCTGACAATGCAAAGTCAACAGGGAAGTCAGATTCATTTAACAACTGTGTTACTAACTTAACATCTACAGTGATTGACTTAACAAACATAGCAAGAAAGGTTGTAAAATGGGGCAAAACTCACTGAACAAATGTTTCACTTGGCAACATAAATTTTGAACTCATTTGTGGTCGTAAGCTGTGGGCTGCCTACCTGTATTGTCGTTGAGTGACGATTATGCCCCTTAATTGACTTTCTGACACTCAGAAGCACTCCAACAAATTAATATGTTAATACATAATATCATAATCTCCTGTGCTTTTGTTCATTTCAAAAACTTCTCTATGTAGCAATTTTCCCTTACAAGGCATAAGAATGAACTAGACAATCTGTGTGACCTGTTGGTTCATCCTTTCTGATATATTCACAAGAACAGAGGGAGTTGCAGAGATTATTCGGGTGCAGGAAATTTACCCAAGCAACTTGTAATCTTCCATGCAACTTCCTATTGACCATGCAAGTTCCTATTCTCTCTGAAAGCTTCCCAGGAAGGAAGGTACAAGTCCAAAACTACTGTTGCCTTCCTGCCTTCAGTTGTGGTCATGTGATCTCCCATTGACTTTCTCCCTGAAAGCTTCCCAATCTTCCCCACTGACTTGTGGGAAGATGTCAGAGAACATTATAAATAAGGGTGATGTGACAGGGGGGCAGCTCAGTGGCAGCACTGAAATGGGAAGAACGTTACAAAATTTCATTCCCATGAAAGTAATGTCTCCTGGCAGAGCTGGCATCAGACTTGGGATAGTGAGGAGGTTGAGGAGGACCTTGGGCCAGTCCTGGAGTTGAGGGAAGGCTCTGATGGGTGCTCTGCATCAGAGGCAGAGATGGGCCAGGGACATCCGACAGTTACCAGTTGCCTTCGAAGTCGGAGATCAGTGAGGAAGAAGAACAACTGGAGCCTGTTTCAGATGTGCTTAGTGCAGAGCTATCAGGAGAAGGGAACAACTAAAGAGCAGGGATCGACTTGGAAGTAAAGGCACAAGTGGATGCTGAATAGCCCCTCCCATAGGAAATAAATAAGAGCAAAAGAGAAGAGTGGTTTGCTTATCTGATTTCGTGCTGTACAGAGACTCCTTGCCTAGTATTATGACTGGAAACTCAGCCTGGCAACTATCCAAGAACTGATAAGATCTGTTTTTGCAATAAAACCTTGAAAGGTTTACTGCTGGGACTTCTATGGATATGAATGAGAAGAAATCACAGTAACCAAATAAAAAGTGGGGGTTTGTGCTTTTTAAATGGCTGTACAATGCCTCGAGTCCTTTGGGAAAGAGGCGGTATAAAAGTTTAAATAAATAATAATAATAAAAAGCCTGTTTTGTGATTCTGTTAAGCCTAGGTCAGAGCATTTTGTAAGTCAGTCCCTTTGACATACCTTGGTTGAAAAGGTACAATGATTTTGCCCTATGATGCGCTATTGTGCCCTTTTAAAGGTTACAGACTTTCAGTAATATATAGATCTTCTATAGGGGCACGATTAAAGACACTGAGCTCATCAGCTGGAGAACTGTCAGTAAAGTTTCAGGATCTGAATTCTGCCCAACAGGATGAGCTCCTATTACTTGTCCTACCTCCTACCTCCTAGCAGTTTGAAAGCATTCAAATGCAAGTAGATAAATAGGTACCACTTTGTGGGGAAGGTGACAGCTTTCTGAGCACCTTTGGGATATAGCTATGCTGGCCACATGGCCCCTGGCTCCACTCCCTTGGCTAAGAAAAAAAATGAGCATCATTCCCTAAAGTTGGACATGATTGACAGGGAAACTTTTTATGTTTTAGATCTGCTATAGAATTTAGGATGCATATCTTTCTTAGTGACTTTTAAATGAATTCAGTGATATTTTTTAAAAATATATATAAATTGGACATAGAATTTAATCTTTCTTTTCACATTAAAAATGTGATTAAATGAGCCACAATATACTGTGTTTCTTTATAGTAACTTATTTTTCAGTCTGTTTTGAAACCGCAGTACAATTTTCTTCCATTTTAAGGTGAGAAGCCTGTAGTTTAAGCCCTAGAAAATAAAGTCTCTGAACATCCTACCTGCTCTGCAGCCCCTTTTTCTTGTAAAAATGTATAAGTAGCTTTGAACTTTCAAAAATTTGCTCATTCTGCTGTAAGGCTGAGCAAATATTTCATAATATGATAGCTGGTGATTCGTAATAATTGCGAAATGCCTAGTGCTTATTTTCTTTTTTTAGGAATGGGCAGTTCAGGACTGGGTAATAACTCTTTCTCTGCTTGTCATGATTTCTTAAAATAGGACCGTGAAGCCAAAGAATGGTTCATATTTATAAATATATGCCTGGTTACAAATATAGAATACTTTGGGTATTCAGTTGAAAATGCTGTTTCTTGCAAGCATCACCATATAGATACATACACCGAGGAGAAGAAAAGATGGAGTGTCAGTTACAAACAATAATTAACATAACAAATTAACAAATTAACATAACAAAAACAAAAGAACATCATTCTTGTAAACTATCAGAAATTATTTGTAATATTAACATTGCTAACAACTGTACATTTCACTCATCTCTTTAGTTCACCTCTTTTTTGATGAATATACAGAAGATGATGTTAACTAATCTTCCTTATCAAACAAGTTATGATCCAAAGTGAAACATCATTTATGTAAGAACAAGAAGCTAAAGAAATATATTTGGTCTCATATGTGGTCTGCTACTTTTACTCAAATTAATATTATCTTTAAATATTGAAAGGTTATGTACACTGATAATAGATTTAGACAGTCATTATGCTCTAATTGCTCCCTAATGCTTATTAGCGAAAGGCAGCATTGATATAACTCACTTAAAAAAGAACACAGTGTTCTGTGGAGGTTTAGGGTTTTTTTTTCCTTCCTTTTACCTCAAGCATTTTTTAATGCAATATTTCTCAACCATGACTACATCAAGACATGTGGATTTCAGCTCTCAGCATTCCCCAGCTAGCAAGAGTGCCCAGATGGGGAATTCTGGTAGTTGAAGTCCACATATTTTAAATAAGTCAAAGTTGAGAAATACTGTTTTACTATAACCAGGTTTACACCATTGTTGTTTTTTAAAAAATATGTTCACTGAATTCATGTTGCTGGAATTGAGGAAGATGTGTGACCTCAATTCTGTAGCTTGCAAGTATTTTGTGGACTTTAAAATTTTGAAATGGTGTTTGCTTGTTCGTTTGTGTGCCATGTGTGTTTTACTTCGGAAGCTGCCATCCCCTTGCATGTTAGAGCAAAAATATTAGAAAGCCTGAACAGAAATTCCCTTTTGAAGATCTGATTTGTATTTGTTTAGAAAGTAAATACTACTATTTTCTTTAGGCTTACCCTCTATTACGTGTGCTTAATTGATGGATACCTATTAAGAGGTACCTTCCTGACTGAAACCTTGTTTAAATGCTTTTTTTTAAAACACGAAGATGTGCAGATGCATAAAAACTAACTGCCCAGTTCTTTATGCTCGTGCAACCTGTTTATCCCTCCTTGGTTTCCCCTTGAAGGAAAGGTGTTTATTTATATTAGTTGAATGCGAGTATGGCAATCGGTATAACTGAACTTTCTAAAAATAAACAAGGTCCCAGATCTGGCAGAGAGTGATATATAGATGTAGCTTTTCATTAAGTATGACCAAAAGCATGACAAGTCAGGAAAAGCAAGAGGCAGAACATATAAAGCATCTTTGAAACAAGGGAACCAGTTTTCTCTTTTTGCAGAATTACAAACATATAGTTGTTCAACATAGATGCACAATCTAAATATGAAGATAAAGTATGCCTATGAGTAACTAGTAGTGGACGCAGTGGTTCAGCAGTTAAGCTTGTTGATCAGAAAGGTTGGCAGTTTGACATTTTGAATCCCTAGCACCACGTAACAGAGTGAGTTCCCATTACTTGTCCCAGCTTCTGCCAACCTAGCAGTTCGAAAGCATGTAAAAAATGCAAGTTGAAAAATAGGGACCACCTTGGTGGGAAGGTAACAGTGCTCCGTGCACCTTTGGCATTTAGTCATGCCGGCCACATGACCAAGAAATCATCAGCAGACAGCACTGGTTCTTCGGCTAAGAAACAGAGATAGGCACCGTCCCCTAGAGTTTGGAATGACTAGCACGTATGTGTGAGGGGAACCTTTACCTTTACCTTATGAGTAACTATAGTAAGTCATCCTTAAGACCAGTTGATTTTTTTTTTGGGGGGGGGGCGCTAGAACCATATAATTTAATGAAATTAATTTTCAAAGTCTGGCTATCTGCTAGTTTTAAAGGTAGAATACCATGCAATACAATGAAAGTTTCTTCTGTTTTCTGAGGTAGCACATAGACTGAATCAAGTGATTCATAACAGACTCATACCAATGGATTGGTTTTAAGACTATTTGGATGGCGTACAGGTAGTCCAGGACTTACAAGTACAAACAGTTGGAACCAGAGTTCATCTAACCAAGGTGATTGTTAAGTGAGTTGAGCCCCATTTCATTATCATTTTGCCATGGTTGTTAAGTGAATCACTGCTGTTATTAAATGAACCACTTAGTTGTTAAGTGAGTCCATTGACTTTGCTACTACTGGAAATATATGGCAATCACGCGATCCCAGGAAGCTGCAACTCTTGCAAATGCATGCCAGCTACCCAGCTCCCAAATTTTGATAATGTGACCCTAGGGATGTTGCAATCGGCATAAGTGTGAGCTCTGTCATAAATAACTTTTTTCTGTGCGACTAACTTCAAACTGTCGCAAAACAAATGGTTGTAGGTTGAGGACTACCGCTATAGGCAGAGTAGTGGACTTGCTTTCTTGCTGTTGCATGGAAGCCATGATATTAGCAGAAATATTCAATATCTACCAACAACTTTGTAGAACTAATAGACCTCTAAGTACAGTAAACAGACAGCTTTGTTTGAAAAAGTGGAGTAATAAAGCTTCTGTATAGAAAGTATAAAGCAGGGGTCCCCAGTCCCTGCACGGTGGGGGGCTGTGGCCTTTTTGGAATTGGGCCACAGGAGTCGAGCTGTGTACGTGCACACTGGCCTGCCACTCACGTAGCCCAGTTCCTCTGCCCCCCCAGCTGGGCCGCCAAGTAGCAAAGGTTCGGGCCTGCTGGTATAAAGTACTCTTTTATAATGGAAGAAATTATATACATAATTCTATACTTAAGTAATGAATAAGAATAAGCATAGTTTTTATACCTTAAAGATAATCTTGCTAGTGTCTCTATGTATGGATATCATGTACTTACATGTGGCTTCTGTAATTCTCCATTGTGGGAGGAAGCATAGACTCCAAATTGACTGGGATTCGTCAGCAGCGATCACGTGATGAGTCAATGTAAATATAAAAGCTATCGCCCTTCCTGGATTACCCCAGTGTTTTCATCGACTCAGCTCGCTGATCACTGTTTGCCAGAGTCACCAGTCAATTAGAGTTTTCTCCACAATCAGTTGCAAGGTATTTCTTAGCATACAAACAGTCAAAAATAAATCATTACAGAGGCAGAATTTTTGGCCCTCCCCCTTCCCTCTAAGATGTCCCTAGAGCAGAGCAGCCTTCCCAGCCGGCAGCCTAATCACTTTGGTGAAGGCGACACAGGCTTTAAAATTTATTTGGCAGCTAGCGCGCAGCATTTCTAACAACTTTATTGTTTCATTCCCAAAACGCTGTTTTTTCCCCTTCCGATTCATTTCGGCTTCCCGCCTCCTCATTTTCGCTGCTGCCGCCGGCTTATCGGAGGCTGCAGTGCTTATCGCAGCCGGTGCCGATCGTCGGAGTCTTGTTTCCTCCTTTTTTTCTGTTGGGCATCGTACCAAAGCAATTAGTCTACAAGCACTGGCGTTTTTTTTCTTCTTTGTGCATTTCATTCCTAAGTTTTTCTTCCTTTGTGGTTGCCTTTGAGCAGCGCTAAGCTGCGTCATCGTCTTCTCTGCAACAGGAAGCGCGAACAGGTGCCATTTTGTTCTCCTGTTTTTTGGAAAGGGCGCGAAAGTCTCCGCGCCAGCCAATTTTGTTCCTTTTACCTCCTGCATATTCAATTCCACTGCCTACCTTTCCGCTGCCTGCTCCCTTTTTCAGGGAAAATTTGTGTTAACCTCTTTTTTTCTACATAGTTCATTTTTTATATTTATAAAAACAAAACAAAAAAACCCCCATATACCTACCTTGTTCCTAGTTCTCTAGCGCCCTCTAGTGATAGTTCCTGCCCTATATTTTTTTGTTTTTAAAAAACAAACAAAAAAAACAAACAAAAAAGATATTAAACAGTTAGTTAGTTAGCATAGTTTTAGGCATATATATCCACCATTGTTACAAAAATTATTTTAGCATATAGGATTAGAGTTTTTGTGCATATCATCTATTTACTTATATAGAGTAGTCCTTTTAGTGTTGTGCCTGTTTTTCACTAT
>JAEANM010029058.1:0-10251 GCA_017656035.1 Myanophis thanlyinensis | reverse complement strand
GCAATCCCACCACTTGCCAGCGCAAGCATGCGCTCTGTCCGCCCACCCCCAAGCAGAGCAGACGGGCTGCTGGAGGAGAGGGGGGACGGGGGGAACGGCTCAGACATCACGAGCCGGGTAAATGCGCTCCGCGGGCTGCATGCGTCCTGCGGGCCGTAGTTTGAGGACCCATGATCTAGACCAATCCATGTCTGTGAGTTTTTTGGCGCCTAAATGACCGGGGATTTTGGGATTTAACACTGGCGATGAAGTTGGGATACTGAAACAATAGACCACGCACCCGAAACCCCGCAACTTGCCAACAGACGTTTGGAACTCAGAAGAAGCACGGAATGGCTACCACATCTCCTATTCCTCCAGTTCCTTCTCTCACGTTCGCTCTATACAAACCTAAGACGGAAACATGGAGCACGTTCCTCGAAAGATTCGATTTCTTCCTCCTAAGGAGCAGCCTGAGCAACCACCCAGATAACATGAAGCAAGCTATCTTCCTCAACTACTGCCGAGATCAAGTCTTCGCGATGGCTATTGCACTGGCCTCACCATTGACCCTGAAGGAAATAGAGTGGTCGACCCTACTGGCCAAACTCCAGGCACACTATGCCCCGAAGCCATCTGAAGTGTCCAGATGGAGTGCCTTCTACGAGAGGCGCCAAGCAGAAGATGAAACCATCGCTGATTACCTAGCCACACTGAGGACACTCGCAATACATTGCGAGTTTGCAGAACTCAACAAAATGTTGCGGGACAGACTGGTCTGTGGCCTCAGAGATGACAAGCTCAAGCGCAGACTAATGGCTCAAACATCGTTGACCCTTGCCACCACCATTGAAGAAACCACGGCCACAGAAGCTGCTTACCCGCCAAACGAGGGCAGGAGACCTACTAATATACGCCAGGCTTCCTGCGAAGAAGATACAGAGGTGGAGACGACCGAAGATGGCAACGTCCACCTGGTCAAGCCCACAAGGGGACCCAAGATGGCCACCAGCCCCCGACAAGCCTTCTGTGGGGGCTGTGATGGGAACCACCAAAGATCCAACTGCCCTTTCCTTCAATCCATTTGTGGGCACTGCCAAAAGAAGGGACACCTGGCCCGTGCCTGCAGGTCCCCCACGCCTGCAAACAAACAACCCGGGGGGCCATGTGGTCCAAACAATAGATGGGGAGCAACCCCAACAATAGATGGGGACAAAGCCAACCCAAGAAACCTGAAAAGAGTACCACACAATCTCCATAGATGCACATCAAACATCAGAACAGGGCAGCGCAGGAAAATTCAGAGAAAAACAGAAAATCAGAACCCTGGTCAGCATCAATGACAGACAATGAGAGATGCAGGTTGAGTGTGGTTCTTTAGTCAGCATCATGTCATGAAAAACCATAAAAAGCCTAAACCCCTCACTCAAGGTAAAAGACTTAACACCGACCAACACCATCCTTAAGGACTACCAAGGGAACCAAATCCCAGTTTTGGTGCGGGGAGAATTCCCAGTAAGGTACCACCAATTTTCAGGAAACCTTCTTCTACTAATTACGCAAGGAAACCTCCCCAGCCTCCTGGGACTGAATTGGTTCGACCACCTATGGATGGACATTTCAGGTGTTTTCAGAGTAAGCAAAGGCAAAGCAGAAGACATCACCACGGAGTTCACAGACGTCTTCAAAGGTGAGCTGGGCATGTACTTGGGGACGCCTATTTCCTTTAGCCTAGACCCTGGGGTGCCACCAATCAGAATTAAACCAAGGAGGGTTCCCTTGGCGTTAAAACCTAAGGTTGACGAACAACTTGACAAACTCATAGCCCAGGGCATCCTGGAACCAGTCGACCACATCAAATAGGAAACCCCCATTGTGACCCCGATAAAATCAGATGGGTCTGTGCACATTTGTGCTGATTACAAATGCACAATTAACAAGGCACTACAATTACACGCATATCTGGTCCCTGTAATTCAACACCTCCTCCACTCCCTGGGGCAAGGAAAGATCTTCGCAAAACTAGATCTGGCACAAGCTTACCAGCAACTGCCTGTAGATGATACCACAGCAGAGGCACAAACAATAGTGACCCACAGGGGAGCCTTTAAATGCAAGCGACTCCAATTTGGGGTCAGCACAGCCCCGGGAATATTTCAAGCACTAATGGAGCGTTTGTTACAGGGCATCCCGGGGGTTACCCCATATTTTGACGATGTCCGCATCACAGCTAAAGACCATGCAGACCTCCTCCACAAATTGAGAACTACATTATAGAAATTCAGGGAGGCTGAACTAAAAGTTAAAAAAGAGAAGTACCAAATTGGCGTACCTGAGGTTGAATTCCTGGGGTTTAAAATCGATGCCACAGGCATCCACCCCACCAGAGACAAAACTTCAGCCATCCACAACGCCCCCCGCCAAACAACAAAATGGAACTGCAGGCATTCTTGGGTTTACTCAACTTTTATAGCATGTTCCTAAAACAAAAGGCTACAGTGGCTGAACCACTCCACAGACTCCTAGATAAATCAGCCACATGGCATTGGGGCCCCGCTGAACAACAAGCTTTCAAGGCAGCTAAGAACCTGATCACATCCGATAGCCTTTTAGTGCAATACATGAATCCACCCCATTGCAATTGACCTGTGATGCATCTCCCTATGGGGTGGGGGCGGTTCTTAGCCACAGGCTCCCCAACGGGTCTGATGCCCCAATCACTTACTTCTCACGTACCCTCTCAGCAGCAGAGAGGAACTACAGCCAATTAGACAAGGAAGCTCTGGCTGCCGTGGCTGGTATCAAGCGTTTCCATGACTACCTTTATGGCCGGAAATTCACACTTGTCACCAACCATAAGCCACTGCTGGGCCTCATAGCAGGGGACAAACAAACAGCACAAGTCCTGTTGCCCCGCCTCACCCGTTGGACTGAATTCCTGGCTGCCTACACATACTACCTAATACACAAACTGGGCGCTCAGATTGCAAACGCAGATGCCCTCAGTTGCTGCCCGGTCCAAGCCACACTACAAGACCCAGCTCCAGCACATCAAGTTCTCCTACTTGAACAGTTACCAGACATACCAGCCACCACAGACCACATTGCCCATTTAACACCAAAAGACTCCACCTTAGCTAGAGTCCTACATTGGGTTCTGAAGGGTTGGCCAGTGCAGCAGCAAGGTGGGGAATTTAAAAAATATGAGGTGTGTAAGACAGAACTCTCTACTCTAAAGGGCTGCCTGCTCTGGGGAAACCGCGTTATTATACCACCTCAACTACAACCCCAGATCTTGACCTCCCTTCACGAGGGCCACCCTGGTATTGTCTGGATGAAAGCCCTGGCCAGAAGCTATGTCTGGTGGCCCACCCTAGACTCTGACATTGAGCACAAAATCAAACTTTGCCAACCGTGCCAATCCTCAAGAGCTGCCCCCCCAGCAGCTCCTACCTCCAAATGGGAAATACCCCAGAACGCATGGTCCTGCCTCCACCTGGACTTCATGGGCCCGGTACAGGGGCATATGCTCCTCATCATCGTCGATGCCCATTCCAACTGGACTGAAGTCCAACAAATTACCACAGCCACAACGGACGCGGTAATCAAAACCCTACAGAGACTCTTCGCCACCCATAGACTCCCCAATGTAATTGTCTCTGACAACGGCCCCCAATTCACAGCCAACAAATTCAGACAATTCTTAATGGGCCTGGGCATACGGCATGTCTCCTCGGCTCTGTACAATCCGAGCGTGAACGGAAGAGCAGAACGAGCCATAAGAACAATGAAAGAAGCCATCGCCCGCATGCCCACCGGCGACTTACAACACAAAATAAACATTTTTTTCCTCACCCAACACTCCACGCCATCCCTGACCTCTAACCGCAGCCCAGCAGGACTTTTAATGGGCCGCAAAATAAAAATCCCCCTTAACCGCTTACACCCAGATGACCCCCCCAGCGTGGAGGACCCTTACCCCCCCTGGGGTATGAGTCTTTCACAGGGGGAGGGGGTTTTCACAAGGAACTACCCAGGGCCGCCAAAATGGGTACCCGGGACCATAATAAGGTCAACCGGGCTGCGATCCTACAAAGTGCAACTACCGGACAACCGCCTATGGAGAAGACATGTGGACCAACTCAGGGCCCGGGTCGGGGAGGAAGCCGGCCAAAACGGCGGAAATCGACGCTCTGAGAATAGCCCAGAGTTCCATGGGGGGGCACTCTACAGGGGAGGGGTGGCCAGACGACCGGGGGAACGATGACTTACCTTGGGCCAGAGTTGCAGTTCAACCCACAGCCGCCGCTGCTGAGGCCCAACTGCCACAGACATATGAACCAGAGGAGGCCTCCGAAGTTCCATCTTCACCCTCTGGTGGCGCAGGCAAAAATGAACCGAGCCTGCGCCGATCAGACAGATCTAGGCGCTGCCCAGCTTATTTAGACGACTACGCATTTGTAGTCAGGAGCAAGAGGATACACCCTTTCCAAGAGGGGAGGGGTGTTGTGTCTGTGCATGTGTGGGCGGAGTTCTCCCTCTAGTCTGCCTGCGCTGCGCTGCGGGCCAACAGCTGATTGGCTGCCGGCCCGAAGAGTCCTGATTGGTCAGGACATGACTGTAAGCTGATTGGCTGCAGGCAGAGCTGCGGGAAGGTATAAAACAAGCGGCCCACCTGCAGTCAGTTCTTTTTGTCCGTGAAGCTAAATAAAGGACACCCTCGCGGTCATCTAGATCAACCCGCGTCTGTGAGTTTTTTGGCACCTAAACGACCGGGGATTTCAGGATTTAACAGCAACTTTACAACCTGTGGCCTTCAATTCCTAGAATTCCTCAGAATTCTGGGAGTTGAAGTCCACAAGTCATAAAGTTGCCAAAGTTGGAGACCCCTGATCTAGAAGTATGTTCTTATTAATTACTTTCCTGGGTCAAGCAATATAAACTCTTGAAACAGAGAAGGCAATTCTATATTCTCCAGGTGTCTTGTATTTCCGCTCCCATAATCCCCAACCTGCAGGACTGTGCTGGGTCAACATCTGATAGGTCAAATCCAATATGTCTGGAGAACATCACAGAATTGGTGAAGGCAGCAAAGACCAATTTAGTTACAAAGGGGAAAGGGGGATCTTCTATATCTCCCGAGAACTGTCTCAACTTTCCAGAGATGACACACGCACACACCCCGGCATCAAAAGATACGAGGGGCCATTCTGCAGTCCAAGCTGGAAGTATTTTTCTACAGTCCGGAGAAGACGCGAGGGTGATGGAGAAAGTCCAGTTCTCAAATTAAGAGTCCTAACTTCACCACCATCCGGAGAGACTGGAAAATGGGAGACACAGTGGCGGATCTCCCCTGATCTAATTCCTCGAAAGACACACCGGAGCCGAAAGATCGCTTCTGGCAATAGCCACTACCATTAAGTGAGGCTCTCTGTTCGCCCCACACCCGACAGCCACTAATCCAACCCGTGTCACCCCTCCCAGCAAGCAGGTGGCCGTCGCAACCCTGGAGTTGAGCACCTGAGGTGCTTAGGGAATCTCGCAATAATTAAAGGAAAAGGCTGAACTCTCCAAACCCAAACGACAGATCTTCAGGAGACAGCCTGGAGATCGGGCCCAGAAACAACAAGGCTTGTTGACAGAGCAAGGCGGGAAGCGAAGATGAGTATCCACTTTGCAGTGGTGTGGTAATAGCACACTTGCAAGCCAATCGCTCTGCGAAAGCACTCAACCGGCAGCTCGAAAATACTTCCAGCCAGTTGTGGGAATAAGGGCGAGACCTTGGAGAACAGACCGAATCCTGGGCAGGAGAACCAAAGGAAATCTAAAGCTTTTGCTTTCTTCTGCACCTTAATCCTCTGTGCAGCCAGAGCCGTAGGAAGCCTCCCCCCCTCAATTGATTGAGCACCTCTTACAAGAGACGAGTAAGTTCTTGACTTTTCCTTTTTTTTCACTCACTGTATATACCATGGAAGCACAGCACTATCAAAAAGTGCTAAGGCATTCTTAAGATATGCTGAGATGTAGTTATATTTATTTCACAGGTCCTGATGATCAGTGTGACTTTTTTGATGATGGGTGCCACAATAACATCTTTAGAGAAGCAACAATGCCATTATGAAATCTGCAGGAAAAAATGAGTTGTGTGGCTGTCTTACAGTGCTTCCCAGCATTGAACTGGTTTCTGCTCAGCATTTTAGCCTTGCCATGTGGCTAACTGTAACAAATGCCAGGTCACAGCCTTTTACTTGTAAACACCAGATTTTTCTGCACTTTTATCTTTCAAATTTCCAAGCCATTTGTGTGTGTGATATATGGAGTTATGGATATATGGAGTCCATATGATATATGGACTGTAGTTGTTTTAGGATGATTCATCCATGAGGAAAAGAAACTTTTATCAGTACAATCATGGCTGTAAGCCAGTAAGATCTGTGTTTTGCATGTATCTCTCAACCTCTTCCTCATTATTTCATCAAATGTTTCTATTTTACAGGTATCCAAACAGGAAAAAAAAATAATTAGACTGCTGTATGTTCTCCTATATCAGTAGATGAATACTAGTTTCCTTATTTTTGAGGAAAAATAGAAAAATGGAGAACTATACTTTCAGTCAAAAAACCTGAAAGCAAGCATTGATATTTCCAAGTTATTTCACATACAACGAACAACTCATGTGGATAGGACTTTCAGAACCTATCAAATATAGCATATCAAGTTTCACACATGCACTGTATGCTGAAGTACTTAACATGCAAAGCAGTGCCATAAGAAATATCAATAAAATTTTTATTGTTTTTAGGAATTACTTCCTATATCGCTTCAGAAATCAGAAAAAGATTATAAATATCTTAATAAAAGTCTCTACATTTTTGCATTGGGATAAAGATGAACTTTATAAATTGTTTTGTCATTGATTCATTTACCCCACATCATCTTCAAGCCTTTATATGAATGGACTTCTCTAGTTTAAAAACAAATCCAATAATGTACAAATCCAAGCCAGTCAATATTACAATATCAAAATATATACAATATCCATGTGCTTGTGAAAGCTGATTCACTACCATACAAATTAACATTTTTTTCCAGGCATTAAACATTTTTGACTTCCTTTACTGATCCTATTTCAGAAGATTTAATTATACTGATTCATTTGCATTAAAATATTTTAGCAGGGGATGTTATATGACAACAACTAGCAAAAACTTCTCTTTGCTAGCACACAGAAACAATATTAAATGGAACAATTCACTCTTCTCCATTCATATTCTGACTTTTAAATCTTTGCTTTATACATAACTTAGTAACACTCTGCAACTGTTTATTTCCAGTGAATAATGCACTATGGAAAACAATAAATGTTCAAAAAATTAAATTTGGGGCATGGGGAGAGATTTTAACAGATTTCTAATTCAGGTGATAATGCAATTTCTGCAAGTACAAATAACAGACTTGAAACCAGTACTCTAACAGGACTGTGAATATATTTTATCTTATTGATAAAAGCTTTACTTTTGAAAAAGATTTAAAATTAAAATACACCGAAATGTACATTTCCTTTGAACCAGTATTATAGGTAGTCCTTGTTTAATATCCACTCCTTCAGTGACCATTTGAAGTTACAGTGGCATTGAATAAGAGGCACTTGTGACAGGTCCTAATAATTGTTATAGGTTTTGTGCAATGACAGCAACTGAGGTTGTTGGAACTGCAATCATGAGTTAGTGTGGTCACGTATCAGCCATGACCTTATCATTTAGCAACGAAGTAATTGTTACATACTGAATATTAATATTTTGAGCACCGAGTCTTTTGTAGGCACAGCCAACAACAGAGTTAAGGGATGCAGTGCTACACAGCTGATGTACATGAATGTTGCCTCACTCCTTCACAGGTTGGAGCAAGCATATATAGTCATGGCCAAAAACAAAGTCTCCGCTGCTGAGTACCAATAATTTTACAACTGTTGTTTTTCTTTCTGTTAAAGCAGCCCCTTCCATTTTATTCAAGGCTGTTTGGCATAGGCTTCTCATAATGGCATCTATCAGAAAATTAATAATCATATGGTGAAAACTACCTATTTGAATCTTCACGTTAATAACTTGTTGAATATAGAAACATTTTGCCTACTTTTTTCTGCAGAAGCTAGCATGTTTCCAACTTGAGGTTTCCAAATATTATGTCAAGAGTATCATAATGGGATTTGCTGATTATTCAAACTGATATCAGTTCTGCCACATTCCTTTCCAAATGTTTATTGAGCAGAGACAATACAAAGCAACAGAATATGTTGTCGGCATCACTCTCTCTCTCTCTCTCCCCTTCACCACTTCTTTACACACACAAAGTCTTAAATTTATCCCATGAGGTCAAGGATCAGAGGTTGTGCGTTAGAAAGAAGATAGTCTTGCTTTTCAATCCCACCCAACTGCAAATAGGATGATGTATGCCACATTATTAACAGAAAGGCTGCCTGAAAATTCTACTGTTCTTTAAACCACAGGGAAACAAAGAGTGTGTGCATGCCCTTTTATTATAGGTATAACTTTGGATGAGCATGCTGATAAAATATGTGAAGGTTGAGGGAAATGTTCTATCATCGATATAAATAGTCAGCTTCGATATTAGCAGCAATCTCAGCTTCCCACTTGTCTCCATTGTTGAGCAGCTTCTCTTTGTTGTATAGGAGTTCTTCATGTGTCTCAGTGGAGAATTCAAAATTGGGACCCTGCAGAGACAGAGCAAAGAGATGTAGTAAAATCAAACCCAGACTGACATCTTAGTTAACAAAATTACCCACCCACTATCTCATTCACCTCTACAATAGCATCAACAGGACAGGCTTCCTGGCAGAATCCACAGTAGATACATTTGGTCATGTCAATGTCATAACGAGTGGTCCTGCGACTACCATCAGCTCGAGTCTCAGCTTCAATAGTGATTGCCTGTTGAGAAAAAGGATTCTTAGAATCAGGAGAACACCCTGAGATTATTCAAAGTTTAGGGCAAAATGGTAAAATATTAGCAGTGGGATTTCAGGCTGGAGGATGTTGCCACTCCTACTCCTGGCTTAAAAATTCCCCACAAAAATTGACTACTCATTTTCCAGTAACAACACTGAATGTTCCTGAAGCGGAGTTGCAAAAATACCACAGAAGAGAAAGGATTCTTGAAGACAAAAGTGCTTTCGCTACAATCAACAGAATTTTAGCATTAGAGGGAACATCCATTCCTAAATAAGTTTCCCTTAGCACTAGAGGAAAATCCCTGATTTTAGCATTAACTCTAGAACTGTATGCATATCTGTAGCAATCAGATAATGATATAATTTGGGCTAAACTATAAAAAGCACATTGTTCCAATTCTCATTGTTAACAGCTTGTGAATGGAATTCTGCAGCTGAGAGACATATTCCCATTCAGATTCACTGAGCTCACAGAAACTCTTCACATACACATTGTCACATCCAGATTTCACCGAATTCTGTGCAACTTACTTCATCTTTATGGGACTTCTGGGAATGCACTTCCAGGAGAGAAATTAAATTACCTACCAGGCTGGAAAACATTAGAGCACAGGCTTTAGGAAGCTATTCAAAGCTTCATCTAGTTCCTTCCTGCTGCAAGGAAAATATCTTCCATCATACAAAAGAGAAAAGAAGGTGCAGCCATAGAGAAGTCACTAGGCCCATTGTATGGCAGCTCTTTAACCCAATGTACAATTTTCATCTGTAATATGTAACCAGTAGCTAGGAATGAAATATTTTGCAATATTTTGGAAACAGTTTATTAAATCAGTACATGTGGGAAAAGAAGGAAAAAGCTGAAAAAAGGGGTCTCACCTGAGCAGGGCATACAGCTTCACACAGCTTGCAAGCAATGCATCGCTCCTCTCCAGATGGGTATCTGCGCAGGGCATGCTCTCCACGGAATCGGGGACTCAATGGGCCTTTCTCAAAAGGATAGTTGATTGTGGCAGGTTCCCGAAATACGTAACTCATGGTTGTAGCTAAACCTAATGTTCAAATAGAACAAAGTTACATCTTTGGTTATAGATAATCATTTGGAGAGAATTGTGAGGTTTGTTCTTTTTTTTTTAAAAAAAAGTCACTAAAAACATTTTAGGATTTGAGTAACAATTCTTATAGGTTTCCAACTTCAAAGTAAGTAGGATGAAGATCTGTTCTCTCTTGTTCAATTTCAATTCAATTTCAATTTCAATTTCAAATTTTATTGGTCACATACACAATCATACATGGGTACGATATGC
>JAEANM010029057.1:0-10251 GCA_017656035.1 Myanophis thanlyinensis | reverse complement strand
GATAGATAGATAGAATTTTAAAATACGATGAAAAGTAAGAATAGGCACAGAGAATATAAAGACATTTGACATTTCTGAAATAGAAATTCATTTTAATGTTTCTAATTGTGAAAAAAACAAACATCCCACTTGATGTGAACCTTGTTTGAACAGACTCAAACTCAATTTAAGCCCAGGTTATACAGAATCTCACAAGCAAGCTTTTCCTTAGTTAACACCTAATGCAAGATTTTTCTTTTATAGATTGGTTGCACAAAGCCATGGAGCTTTACTCCAACATAACCTTTGTGTGAACTTAACCACCGTGATTTATAAAACATGAAGTTTTAGAACTCCATAATGCCCCCTTACCAGTTTCCCATACCCAAAGCCTCCTTACGCATAGAAAATTCTGCCATCCTGGCAGGAAAATTCTGGGTTGTCCACACCACTAGAGGCAACCTGCTTGGCAAACTTGCATGCCACCCACTCACTGGTTTTTATTCATTTATCTTTCAAATGTTTATATAGCATTAACTACCAGTATGTTGATATTGTACACTCAATATACTTAGCCTGGTTGCTAAATTCAACCACTTTCTGGATGTGCATATTATACCGAACCAGAAACTAATCCAAAGGGATGGGTTTGAGCAATATGCTAAGACATATTGTTGATTAAAATTAACCAAGCTTGGCATGTAGATAATAATATATCTACTAGACCATTACTGTCCTGGATAAGCATGTTGCGTGAACACAGGCAGCATGCCCTCATTTAGTTGGGGTCCAGCATAGGAAAGAAAGCTCATTCACTCAGAGGGAAGTATGAATATCAGGGCAGTGTGGAGACAGATGTATGAATTTTTGTTGCCAGTCAACAAGACTGTTAAAGCAAGTTGATGCTATAGCCCAGGGGTGGCGAATCTTTTCCTTACCGAGTGCCAAAAAGTATGCGCTTTGCACGTGCCATCCACATTTGCGCATGGCTCCAACGTGTGCGCTGCATGCACAACCATGCAGCTTTTGCATGTTCAATGCATGCATGCTGCACGCAGGCACTCATGCACACCTGAGCAGTCACGTGTGCATGCACAGTTGAGGCCTGAAGACCAGCTGGGTCTCTGCAATCGCACATGTGTGCATGTGCAATCGCGTGTGCATGCTCAGCTGGTTGGCCGACAGCTTGTGTGCCCAGCAAGATGGCTCTGCGTGCCACCTGTGGCACTCGTGCCATAGGTTCGCCATCACGGCTATAGCCTAATTGTCAGGTACAAAGATTCAAGACCTAACATTAAGTTCCTGTTAAGCTGATTTATTGCTCACACCTACATACAAGTCAACTGAGTCAGCACTAAACTGGTGCTAGATAAGAATCAATGGAATTCAAGAGGGGTTGGACTTAAATTGCTTGTGGCAACATAAGGACTCCAGGACTGATTCCTCTCTTGACTCTGCCCCCAGGCTCTGCCTGTCCTCCTACATTAATAACATGTGGAGGACAATCGTTCCATATCATATTATTGGATTTCACAGTTGCGCTGTTCCAGATTAATGGATGGAGTCTAGGCAGGGTAGAAAAAAGCCACAAAGGGAAGATATGACATCCTTCCACATTGTGAAGTGAGTTGATTTGTACCCAAAGCATGAGCATGGCCATGATCATCTTATTAGGATGTGTCACATCTTGTCTCCTCTAGTAGTTATTTCCTCTTTAATTAGATACTTTCCATATTATGAACAGTTGAAAATAACTAAATAAATTAGATCATCAACCAGTTTAACCCGTTTTATTTTTCTATTGAAAGAAAGGCACAATCAATAGACATCTGGGTCACAAGGGTTGGATCACCAGGCCCTGCAGCCTAAAGAGCCCCCCAAATAGAGTGTGACCTCTTTTTCTTTTCTTTCAACAGTGACAATGTCCCTGATGCTAAAACTCTCTTAAAAGGGATAAGAAAGAAAGAAAAGACATTTTGGTTAAAAAAAAGAAAAGGGGACTGGAATTTCACCATACAGAAGTAAATAGGTTGGGTGGCACCCTTTCCATCCATCTTCCATCGGTACCATTGACCAAGATGAAGACTGATTGCTACAAAAGTTCATCTCTGCATAGTATTATCTATGAATCTCTGGAACGGGTGTCCAACCTTGGCAACTTTAAGATTTGTAGACTTCATCATGGCTGGAGGAATTCTAGGAGTTGAAGTCCACAAGTCTTAAAGTTACCAAGGTTGGACACCCGTGCTCTAGATCAGGGGTCTCCAACCTTGCCGACTTTACAACTTGTAGACTTCGACTCCCAGAATTCCTCAGCCAGCTGGCAGTTGAAGTCCACAAGTTGTAAAGTTGCCAAGGTTGGAGACCCCTGCTCTAGATTACCACACTATCACTATTACAAAAGAGCAAGGCACCATCTAGTGAGTGTTAAGGCCTTGTGCACAGTTCAAGGCATTACGGATTGTCGTTGTTTTGGTTTGTTTGTTTGTTTGTTTGTTTGTTTGATGAAACATCTTGGAACAATCCCTCCCCCCACCCTTGGTTCCCGATCCATTAGCTTTTCATCAAAGGCTCCATGTTTGAGTTTTCTCTTGAAATATGAGATGAGCGAGTGAACCAAGCCACCAGTAGCTGCACACATAAAACAGTGAACACTTAACCTTTTTGTTGTTCCTGGCAGTTTCCATTTCCAGGGTTATTGCTTCAGGCAAGGTAGGAAGGTAGAAAGGTAGAAAGTTGTATGAAAGGAAGGAAGGAAAGAAGGAAAAGGATAGGAAAAAGGAGGAAGGCATACCAACAGCCTTTAAAAGAGACTAAGGCCATCATTTATCAAATGACAGGACAAAGCACTCCAACTTACCAAGTCCTTGCAAAAACATCTCTGGCTACTAAAAAATTAATCGGCACCAGATGGCACAACAGCTGCTTGTCACAGAGCCAGGCTTGAGCCACAAACAAAAGCCTTTTGCTCCACAGGAAAAGTCAGAAGATCACTGGAAGATCAGGAGGAAAGAGCAGCAGGGGTGGCAGCCCCCCGAAGATACCCATGGAAAAGATGGGGAACTACTTTGATTGTCTGACACTACCACAGGTAAGAGTGTCCTTGCTGTGAGCAGAAAAGCAAAAGGCAGCTAAGCAGGATTCAGAGAACAGGCTCAAGCATGCTACATGTTGTGTGTGTTCACGCTACTAAAAGGCACCGATTGAGTTATCTTATTTTTGCATCAAGCCATTGGTTCTTCAACCAGCATTTAACCCAATAAGTCATGATTGACCATTAGGTTCATACATTGCAATAAGGAATTCTAAGGTCCTCAAGAATCAAAGAGACCCTAAAATAAAAGAAAGCAGATCGAGCAGATTGTGCAATGTATGAAACCAGTTCCCCCTTGCTCAATGTTGGACTACTTGGGATGGGAGGAAAATCCAGATAGAAATTCTGGGATGCTGTTATGAGTGAGAATCATCCAGTTTTCACCAACCTAATGCTTTCTAAAAAGTTTGAGTCTACAGCTATCAAAATTCCCCTATCAACCCAGCTCCAGAAATTCTAGATGTTTTAGCCCTAATGAACTTCAACTGTTATCAGGTCAGGAGAAAATAATATTCACAATATTGCCCTCATCAAATCAACCGTCTGATTTGGAAGAAGCCAGCACCAACCTGCCTTCAAATTCTTTGATTTTAGGCCAATGCATTGCCTTCCTCCTACCTCTTTATTTGCATCATAATGGTGTTTTCTTTTTCAGAAAACACTTTCTTCTTAATTGTAGTTTGTCTCACTGCATCAAGTCATATTCTGGAAGAAACTGTAGAGTGGAGCCGATCTGAAGAAAGGTGTGTGAATTCAGTTTGAATTCTGAACTTACAACTTCTCCTGCATTTAATTGTTTAAACGGCGGCTGTAAATATCTTTCTTGGAAAATATTTGGCTTTAGCAAAAGGTTCCAGATTTGAAATGTTCTCTGCGGGAACAGTTTGATGGCCATAGATGATATTCTTTTCAAATAAAAGTAACAACCATGATTTATATTACAATGATTGTAATCTGACTAATTGTCATTAGTTGTCAATGACTAATTCAAGGAAGCAAAGGTAATTTAATTTAATTTAACACAAGATTTCTATACTGTAAGCAACACCAACTTTAGTAGGCACTGGTATATCAATCCACTTCCAATTCTAAATGACATTGCTAATCTCCCAGTTGTCATGGGCAAAATATTGTCCATGGTCCAACCCTCACTTCATTGTAAGAAACTCTCAATTTAGAGGAATGAAAGATCTGAAATACTAAGCAAAGGCTTCTCTTCCTCCATAATCAAACCTAAGTGTCAAGTGCCAGAAAAATCTGGAAATCCAGACAGTTTAAATGGGTATAAAGATCTATTTTAAGCTTAGAATCCCTACAAGAATTTGAACTACTAATGACCAAGGAAATTAACAGGAGATGAGAGTAGAAGGGATTCAAGATGGGCTGGATTTAGATCTCTTGTGGGAGTGCAGGGGTTCATGACAAATGACATGTTTGATTCCTCCCTCAGGCTGAGCCTACACTAAGATATTGATTTAATTTGCTTAAATCAAGATATTGATTTAATTTGCTATTGCTAATTGTGTCTCTTTCAGTGTTTATGTTCCACACCTCCAGAACACAAGCAAACCCTTCCTACTTCTCCACATGCTTGTTCTAACATTTTTTTCCCACAGGTAGGGGTCTTCCATGAGGTAGGGGGAGAAAATCCAGAATAGCATATCTACCTGTGGTGGAATTCAATTTTTTTTACTACAGGTTCTGTGGGCGTGGCTTGGAGGGCGTGACTGAGAGGTCATGTGACTGGGTGGGCAGTTTCTATAAGCAGGGCAATAAACAACCCCAGGATGTTTCTTTCCTGCCTTCCTTACAGGATTAACCCTGTAAAGTGGGAAAAAACAAAAGGAGATTTCTTCTAACAACTGGTTCTCCGAACTGCTTAGAAAATTTACTACCGGTTCTATCTGGAACCAGTGGAATTTCACCTCAGAAATCCACCCATTCACATGTTGTTCCCTGCTAAATGAAAGTTATATGTCTTCAACAGAGCTTCAGTGCTCTTAGGTATGTATATCATCAGGATTCTACTAGAGAGATCATCCCAAACCTTTTGTATTTTGTATGGGAAAAAAATTATATAAGGCATAATCTCACCTTTTCAGGGATATCATATGAATAATATGAGTAATTAGGATACATGATTTCAAGGCATGGCCAATGATTAAGATCCATCTCTCAATTACATATTTTATCAGACAACTTTCTTGAATATTCATACCGGGTCCCTTGATTTTCATGTTCAACATTGTTTAACTTTGATATAATTATACCTATAGTAAGGTATACATAGTACAGACTCACTCAATAATGAGATGGGCAAAGGTAAAGTTTCCCCTGTCCAGTCATGTCTTACTTTAGGAGCCAGTGCTCATCCCCATTACTTAGCTGAGGGAGCCAATGTTGTCCAAAGATGTGGTACGTGATTAGTCATTGAAGTATATGGAACGCTGTTAGCTTCCTACCAAAGTGGTACCTATTTATCTACTCACATGTGCATGCTTTCAAACTGCTAGGTAGGAAGGAGCTGGGGCAGGTAATGGGAGCTCAACCCCGTCATGCAGTGCTCAGATTTCAAACTCAGGCTATCCATTTTCCAACTGCATATATATGTAACTAGGAGGTGTATACTAATGTATATTTTACTACTAGGTTTTATAGGGTATAGTTTCTTCTGACAATTCTCAAAAGGGCATCTGTTTAATATTTAATTATTTCTTTAGAGTTTGAACTGCCTAGGTTTTTAATGTGTCTGCTATAGGTTCTTATATCTTATTCTTTAATTAATATATCTTTATTACTATCCCACCCTTATTTTTAAGTACAAAATAAATCACTACCATCATTATTCTTTCATGGAGATTTATGTGAAATTGTAGTAGAGGCATAATCCTGTCTATTTCCCCAAGTGCAAGAAAACTTTGTTTGATATTCTGCCCAGTGAATGCAAAGGGACCGCAGTAGCACAAACACTGACTTTTGGTTTAATTGATATAACATTGGATTGTATTTTGTCTTTTTTATTTAAAAAAACGACCATCTGTTCATATAATCTTCTTGTGATGCACTGATTTCCCTAACCAATGCTGGAAAATATCTAGCAATGAACCTATCCTAATTGGTTTCTAAGAGATAGATTTTCTTCATATCATGCAGTAGCCTTTATATCCCTACCTTCCCCCATTCTGCCTTTAGGTCTGCCTAAAAATTATTTTATTTATAAATAGAAATGGCAATAGCACTAAGACTTATATACTGCTTCACACTGCTTTACAGCCCTTTCTAAGCGGCTTACAGAATCAGCATGTTGTTGAATCTGGAACCTCATTTTGCCGATCTTGGAAGGATGGAAGGCTGAGTCAACCTTGAGCCGGTCAGGATCGAACTGCTGACAGTTGGCAGCCTGCAATATTGCATTCTAACTACTGCCCCACTATGGCTCCTCTTCCTCCATAAAGAGATGACAAGGGTAACATGTCCATTTTTTTCCAAATCTGATCTGTGCCTCAGAATAGGGAAGCCTTGACTTTGTTGAAGTATAGATTTGTAGTTAAATTTAAATTTTCCGACAAAGAATTAAAGGGAGAAGCAACTGCCTGTGAAGGCTCCTGGATTGGGGCTGAAAGACGAAAGCAATATGCTCCATCCCATGTTTGGGTAGAACAGGTTGCCCTGATAGACAGATCTCCCCAGAAAAAAACACTTCTAGATCTGTAGGTTTTTGTGGGTTTTTGAGAAATGCTATGGATAACATAGGGAAAGAATGGCTCTACTCAATGCAATTACAATTTCAAAACCCCTCCCCACTCCCAACATATCTGGGTTATTAGTAGCAGCCTATAAATATACAGAATAGAAGTACAGAAGTACATTTTTTAAAATCCTTTTCAAAGGATAAGAAGGTTGTGTTTGATTCTGTGAATAAGAGGCTTGGAGGCGAGTAGTTGAGTGACAACAGCTCTTTATTAGACAGCACAAGCAATAACAAGAACGTATTTACAGGGATTTTGACAGCTTTTATACACTTTGAATGGCGCGCCTCAGCCAATCAGAGAGCAGGGTTTTGGCGGCCAGACTTGCTGTCTCCAACAACTCCTTATATGGGTATAGAACAGGTTGCTATCACTTACTTTCGATTTCAATGCCACAAGGCTAAATGAGAGTCTTAAGATACAGTATTTCAGTGGGAATAAACCTCATTGAAATGACTTATTTTTGAAAAGGCATAAGGTTACGTTACAAACCATCTGGAAATGTTGTTCCTTGCATACAGTGCAAATATATATATATGCAGGTCTAGGTCTGTTTGGGTCTTTTCCCGTGTAAGTTTGAGAATATCTTCACAAAATATATATAAAATGCTCACCAGAATTATAATTGTGGTGGCCTTGGCTTTTGAGAAGAAACACTTGCTGATAAATATTAAGAGATGAACGGAAGGATTCCAACAGCATCCCTGGAATGATGGATGCTACCAGAAACATTTTGTGCTGTGGAGGAATTACTAGAAGGTGTTCAAGGAGAGAAATGTTCAGAAGATGAATCTGAGCATTCCCACCAAATATTCTCCCTGATCCCTCTCCCTGGCCAACTTTTATAAAAACTGGGAAAAGAGAAGAGGAACCAGCCTATCTTAAGCAATGCTCACTAATTCACAGCACTGGATGACCCTTTCTAGGTGGGCTTCATTAAATGCCAGAGTTGGAGAAGGGTGGATCCAATTAGTAGAGACAAGGGAGGAGACCAGATATGAACATAATCTCTATTATATTCAGTTATCAATGTTGGCTAAAAGAAATAACTTTTAGTGGAATATACCACCCTATATTAGTCACCTACAACTGACATAGCACATTTTAAAACATAAAGAGTCATCTAATTCATCCTGAAAATTTGTGTTCCCTCTAAAAATGAGGCTTCAGTTTTTCTACTTCAAATTTTGCTTGGTGTTTCTGAGCTCATTTGAAAGTTGGATATGGCTGAGGGTTGTGATGGCTGTCTTTAAGAATGTTTGTCAGTCTTCGAGCCTTTTAAGATGGGTGGAATTCCCAGAATTCCCCTGTTAGCATTTATTACAAATTAAAATTTAGTGATCATTCAGCTTTCCTACCATTCCTTTCTTCAAAAAATACATTTATTTCCCTTTTTTAATCATGGGAAAAAAGAAGAAAAAACAAAAAAGCGAAATTAAAGCAACCAAAAAACCCTACAAGAAATATCTTTCAACTAGTGCTTAAAGAATTCATTAAACCTTGACCACACTATACAATATTCATTATCATCTTTACATTAGCCAAAACCACAAAGCAAACTTTTATCTTATTAAATTCCAGATTCAGAAGTATACCCATATCCTTTAATTGTAAAATCAAACCAACAATCTTATGGACTTCCATCCAACCTGGAACACTTAATAGAACAAACCAACATTATATGGATGAGAATCCATTAATCAGGCTTACATTTCCAACATAATGACTTTGATAAACTGCCTTTTAAAAATATTCTCTAGTGCATTTTGTAGACATGAAATGGCTTTCATTCAGTCAATCTCCTCTTAAGATCATAAGAAATACAGTTAATAATTTAAAATATCTTTGCATTGATTCACTAATACAAAATATTCCAAATGGGTATTGAATTCCTAAATTCTTAGAAATAATTAGTAGTAGTAGCAGGTGTTATTACAATCACTGACTAGAATTCTACAAGATTCAAAAATAATCAAAATAAAATAGCTTCTATAGCAAACAAAATGCAAATATAAAATTATAACTAGATCACTGAGGCAATAAAAGGACACCCAGCTTTATGGAGACCATAATATAATTTAGCCACATTCAAGGAAACAGAATTATACTCGATTCATCACAGCAAGTATACATAAAATAAATTTGAATTCTCTGAGTGTCTTGCCAAATAGGAAGTCATAAAGTGGATACTTATGTCCTTATAGAAAAAAAAAACAAGTATCACAGGAATGAATAGCAATTGAATGGTTCCTTCTTCACAAGGGCACAATCTTAGCTCGTAAAGGATTTTTTAATATTTGCCCTTGAGAACAGCTGTTAGGAGGATATTGAAAAGTGCTAATATTAGTGCTCCTTGGAATTCAGGGAGAGTTGAGAGTTATTTGCTTTAAATGTCCCACAGCATAAAACAAGGAGCATCATATCACCATTCAAGAACACAATCTGGGGTAGCATAAAGTACATGCTAATCATTCCCGACTCTAGGGGGCAATGCTCATCTCCGTTTCTAAGCTGAAGAGCCAGCGCTGTCTGATGACGATTCCGTGGTCATGTGGCCGGCACGACTAAACACCAAAGGTGCATGGAACACTGTTACCTTCCCACCGAGGTGGTCCCTATTTTTCTACTTCTTGCATTTTTTAAAATGCTTTCAAACTGCTAGTTTGGCAGAAGCTGGGGCAAGTAACGGGAGCTCACTCCATTATGTGGTGCTAGGGATTCGAACCACCAAACTGCCGACCTTTCCGATCTACAAGCTCAGCATCTTAGTCACTGAACCACAGCATCCGTGAAGGATGATTGACCCAATTAGACTTCCAAGTATCAAGCCAAGTATCATACTGCTTGTATGGGGTAATAGGTAATACCCTCACCTTGCAATATTTGTTTAGAAGTTACAACAGCACTGATTTAAGAGTGGTCCTCATACTTATAACTGTTGCCACATCTACACAGTTACATGATCAAAATTTGGCCACTTGGCAACCAGCAGGTCTTTACAATGACTACAGCATTCCGGGATCATATGATCACCATTTGTGACCTTTGCAGCTGACTTCGGACAAGTAAAATCAATGGGGGATTTGCTTAATGACTGCATGACCCATTTAACAATGACAGTGACTTGCTCAATACCTGTGGCAAAAAAGGTCACAAAATCAGGCACCACTTGCATAAGAACCATCTTGTTAGTAATGGAAATTCAGATCCCAGTTGAGGTCATAAATCTAGGACTATCTGTAAGGACTTGATTATAGTGTGTCTTCAGAAGTTATATACATGCCTTAGTCACTGCTGCTTTAGCACTGTTGAAATACTGTGTATCCCTCTGGTGAAGTGGAAATATTATTCTGCTGCAACGTTATGAGAAAAGTATGGATGGGATAGGATGGGATGGGAGATGATAGGAGAGAGGAGAGGAGAGGAGAG
>JAEANM010029056.1:0-10251 GCA_017656035.1 Myanophis thanlyinensis | reverse complement strand
TAATTGTAATTGTAATTGTAATTGTAATTGTAATTGTAATTGTAATTGTAATTGTAATTGTAATTGTAATTGTAATTAGCCTGGGTGCCTCCTCTGTCTTTTGATTATTGCATTTAAATGTAGCTTAATTGTTTGCAATGGTAGAAATTATGATTTTTTTTTTGAGACTTCATTTAGAATCATCGCCCAGAGTCGCAAGCAAGAGAGATGGATGACCTTATACATTTTAATAAATACTATTTTTTTTTTCCAATTTCGCTGCCCACATGTTGTGCATCGACAATAAAGCATTGAATTTATTCCTCATTTAACAACATCTGCTACTCACCGTTATTGGAATGACGAGCAGGGACCAAATGCAAGACAGAATGTTTTTCTATGGAGATCAAACACAATTGTAAATAATGAGGATTTTACATAGATGACACAGGCTAACAGTTTGTAAATAAATTTAGTCATTTGGTCTTTAAAATTTAAAATTATTTGGTTTTTCAAAAGGCAGGAAAAACTAATATTGTTGTAATCTATTAATCAGCATTCAACTAAGCAGGACAATATGTGTCATTCTGCCCTAACTTACCTGTGGTCGTGAATGGTTGCGTAAGCATTTCACTGCATATTGTACCATGTATGACTGTGCATGTGACCAATAAAATTTGAATTTGAAATTTGAATTTATGTGCCACTCCATTTTTAATGCACCTTTCCCTTTTTAATGTCTTTTTTTTTTAAAAATTGGTGTTTTGTATTTTAATTTTGGGGGGGAATAAATTAAAAAAAAAAAAGAATATAATGGGAATTAACTGAAAACATGGACAAGGGTCTCTGCATATGCTCAGGAACACTGTCCTCTCTCCTTTATGGCTGCTGGGAACCCTGTCAAGTTGAGCAGGAAACATCTCTTTAAACCATGTTTCCCAAACCAGTCACATGAACCGAAGACTTTGTATGATCTTGGTGGATTGTTCCTGATCTAGATCTGATCTGGGTAGTAGACGGTGGGAATGCGGTCGACGTAATATACCTTGACTTCAGCAAAGTTGAAAAAAATAACCCACAAACAAGCTAAATGAACAAGCCGGTTAAATGTGGGATAAATAGCCTAATAAATTCCATACAGGTAGTCCCAGACTTACAACGGTTCATTTACTGACCGTGCTAAGTTACGACGGCGCTGATTGTTCCTGTTGTAGTTCTTTTCTGATCCCAGATTAGTGTTCCTTCAATTCCCAGAATGACAATGTCATTGGTAGGAAAAGAGGAAACGTGGCAAGAACTCATATATATTTTTTGACTGTTTAGCTTACTTAGTAGACGGTGGGAATGCGGTCGACGTAATATACCTTGATTTCAACAAAGTTGAAAAAAATAACCCACGACAAACTAAATGAACAAGATGGTTAAATGTGGGATAAATGGCCTAATAAATCCCATACAGGTAGTCCCAGACTTACAATGATTCGTTTAGTGACCATTCAAGGTCACAATGGCACTGGAAAAAGTGACTTGTGACCATTTTTTCACACTTATCCCCATGGTCACCTGATCAAAATTCCCTTGGCCAGACTGACTCGTATTTACGACGGTTGCAGCGTCCGACCTTTGGCCACTGACTCGTATTTACAACGGTTGCAGTATCCGGAGGTCATGTGATCAATTTTTGCGACCTTCTGACAAGCAAAGTCAACGGGGAAGCCAGATTCGCTTAACAACCGTCTTACTAGCTTAACAGTTGCAGTGATTCACTTAACAACGGTGGCAAGAAAAGGTGTAAAATGTGGGGGAAAAGTCACTTAACAACTGTCTCGCTTAACAATATAGGTTTGGGGCTCAATTGTGGTCGTAAGTCAAGGACTACCTGAAAAAGATTGACGCTGGCTGGCTGGGGGGGGATTCTGGGAGTTGAAGTCCACCCAAGTTTCAAGTTGTCAAGTTTTTTTTTTAAAACTTTGTTCTTGCAATTCCGAAATGAATTTTCTGGCTTGGATAAAAAAATACGTGCCAGGGTTGACAGTTCGTTTTTTTCCCCCTATAATTAAAGCCAGATCCCCAACATGCTGGTTTATTTTGCTAAAAACAGTCTTGCAAGCCACGGCCACTTGACTTCTCCCACGAAGAGATGAAAACTCTGCCAAATTGGGAAATCTTGCCAAATTTTGGACTAAGCCTGTCTCGTTTGATCACAACACTTCTCGTTTGGTGCTCCAAAACTTGCAATATGGGAGGTCCTGCTGTGGTCGAGACATCTCTTGCTTTTTTCACAGGGCCTTTGTTGAACGTCACAACTAACTCCGGAGGTGCAAAAGGACACAATGTCCTTTTTTTTCTATCACTTTCACTTCCCTTCTTTCCACCCTGCTGTTTTTGCTCAACCGAGCTCTCTCGTACGCTCGGCTGCAAAAGTTTAGCTGCCTGGACTCGCCCCACCGGCGGCGCTCACGAAATTGTAGCTTGGAAACAGCGTGCAATTCTGGTTGGGTTGGGGTGGGGTGGGGGGGCTTTACAGGTTGGGGGTCCCTGATCCAAAATAATTTTTTTGGGGGGATGGGGGGAGCTACCTTTGTGGGTCAGAAGAATAACAGAGGAATAAGAGAAAGCAGAAAAAAATAAGAGAATAACAGAAGAATAAGAGAGTAAGAGAAGAGTAGAATAATAAAATAACAGAATAAAAGAAGAAGAGAAGAAGAGAAGAAGAAGAGAAAGCAGAATAATAATAATAAGAGAAGAATAACAGAATAACAGACGAAAATAACAGAAAAGTAACAGAAGAATAGAGAAATAGAATAAAAGAAGAAGAAGAAGAAGAAGAAGAAGAAGACGAAGAAGAAGAACAGAAGAATAAGAGAATAACAGAAGAATAATAAAATAGCAGAAGAAAAGAAAGAAGAAAAAAAGAACAGAAAGCAGAATAATAATAAGAGAAGAATAACAGAATAACAGAAGAAAATAACAGAAAAGTAACAGAAGAATAAGAGAATAAGAATAGAGAAATAGAGTAAAAGAATAACAGAAGGAGGAGGAGAAGAAGAGAAGAATAACAGAAGTGAATAACAGAAGAATAACAGAAGATAAGAGAATAACAGAAGAATAGAATAATAAAATAATAGAATAAAAGAAGAAGAGAAGAAAAGAATAAGAGAAGAGAATAATGGAAGAATAACAGAAGAAGAAGAGAAGAAGAGAAGAATAGCATAACAGAATAAAAGAAAGAAGAAGAATAGAATAAGAGAAAGCAGAATAATAATAGAATAACAGAAGAATAACAGAATAACAGAAGAGAATAATGGAAGAATAACAGAAGAATAAGAGAAAGCAGAAGACTAACAGAATAAGGGAGTCGGAAGGGCCCCTGGAGGTCTTCTAGCCCAACCGCTTGCTCAAGCATTTCAGTCAAATGGCTGTCCCCTCTCTTAAAACCCTTCAGGGATGGAGCAGCCACAACTTCCGGTGGCAAGCAGTTCCACGGGCTAATTGTTCCCAGCGCCAGGAAATGTTCTCCTTCATCCCAGGTTTGCTTCTCATCCTTGATGAGTTTCCATCCGCTGCTTCTTCTTCTCCTGCCTGCCTTTCGGGTGCTTTGGAGAGGGACACCTCTCAAGTTTGGCCCCACGCCATTGGGATACCTGGGTCAACCACAACGGTGGTTCTTTCCACCGGTGTTGTGGTTTCGGTTCTTTCACACAGCCTACCCTTCATGGCCTACCTGCTTGCTTTTATTACTGTTAGCTCCTCGAATTCCCTGGCTCGCAGGCGTAAAATGAAGACTAAGACGCGGGTCAGACTAGATAGCCGCGAGGGCGCCCTTTATTTTTCAGAGAACAAAAGGAGCGGCTGACTGCAGGTGGACCACTCGTTTTTATACCTTCCCGCGGCTCCGCCTGCAACCAATCGGATCCTTGCTAGTCCCTGGCCAATCAGGGACTCCCAGGCCGACAGCCAATCAGCTGTTGGCAGTCGGCACAGCGTGGGCGGACCAAAACTTTGCCCGCGCATGCGCAGACACAACAATTACTTTTATCAACTGCCCAGATTTATCCAGGCTCTGTAATTTGATAATAGAATCCGATAAAATGGCTTCCCCTCATTAATGAAAAAAAGATCCGGGGGGATGTGAGAGCAGCGTTCCAGTATTGGAGGGGCGCCCCCCCCAAAAAAGAAGGGGTCAATTTATTCTCCAAAGCCCCTGAAGGCAAGACAAGAAGCAGCAACAGAAGGAAATTAATCAAGGAGAGAAGCAACCTGGAACGAAGGAGAAACTTCCTAACAGCAATTAACCCGTGGAACTACTTGCCACCAGAAGTTGTGGTTGCTCCATCACTGGAGGTTGTTAAGAAGAGACTGGACAGACATTTATCTGAAATGTTTTAGGGCAGTGGTGGCGAACCTTTTACTTAGCGGCTGCCAAAGAGGTCTGTGCTTCGCGTGTGTACGCCATCCGCACATGTGTGTGGCTCCCACACGTGCACTAGCACCCATGCACACCATCTGCCAATGCGTGCGGCTTTTCCCAAAATGCAGGTGCAGCAGGGCTCCACAGACCAGCTGGACTCCAAAGATTGCTTGCGCGCGCACGGGCACACCCATGCACAGCGGGATGTAAGCTGGCCGACAGCTCGCGTGCCAGGTGAAATGGCTCTGCATGCCACTTGTGGCACGTGCGCCACAGGCTCACCATCATGGGTCTGCTGCTTGAACAAGGGGTTGGACTGGAAGACCTTCAAGGGCCCTTCCAATTCTTTTATTATTCTGCGATTTGACCTCTCTCCATTTCAGGCCACCCTAGACTCTACTTGGGCTCAAAGAAGAGCTGGGTTGGCAGATGTTTCTCGGACATGGGTGGCGGATTGAAGCAATGACATGTGGGGGGGGGGCAACCCCTGTCCTAAACAGACGATCCCACCCCACGCCCCTTGTAGTAGACAGTGCGAAATCTTTTCCTCTATGTTGTTCTTTAAAAAGTAGGGTCTACTCACTGCGGGGACGTGCGTGAGGGTCTTGGGGTGTCTTGCCCACATCCCTTGTCCATCTCGTCCTTAGCGCATGGGGTACCACCGGACCGTCGACAGGATCTCTCTGAAAGCAGAAGAGCCCACCTCAGTCCTGCCCGCGCACCTGCATTGCCAGGTGAGCTCCAAAGCCAGAGGCCTTGTGGGTAGGAAGAGCAAAGCATTCTGGGACACCGGGTGCTTTGGGGAGGAAAAGGATGCCAAGATTGGAAGCAGGTGTGTATTTATGTGTCGAGAACCAGAGGTGAAATTCAGCCGGTTCGAGCCAGTTCGTACGAACCGGTAGCAAATTTTCAACCGGTTGTTAGACTAAATCTCCTTTTGTTTTTGTTCCCACTTTACAGGGTTAATCCTGTAAGGAAGGCAGGAGAGAAACATCCTGGTGTTGTTTCTAGCCTCATCTTTATTGCCCTGCCCATCCAGTCACATGACCCCCCTCGAGCCACGCCCACCAAGCCACACCCACAGAAGCGGTAGTAAAAAAAATCTGAATCCCACCCCATGCGAGAACCCTTGATTGACTCTGTCTGGGGTACATTTCAAGGTAGTGGATTGGCTAATTCAGCGTTGTGGACTTCAACTCCCAGAATTCCCCAGAACAGCCTTGGAAAAACACTGGTGGGGGGGGGTACAACAGTTCGTTTAACGACCGCTCAGTGTCACAACGGCGCTCAAAAAAAGCGACTTAGGATCGTTTTTTGCCCTTACGGCCGAGCGTTGCAGCATCCCGTGATCAAAACCACCATTTATGACGGTTGCGATGTCTCAGGGGGGGCATTTACATGATTCCCCTCTGGTGATCTTCTGACAAGCCAAGTCCACAGGGGGGGGAGATGCCAGATTCGCTTAATGACCGCATGACTCACTCACTCAGTGCCCTCAGCGATTCACTTAATGCCGGTGGCCCCAAGGGTCGTAAAAAATGGGGCAGAACTCGCTTAATGGCTGTCTCGCTTAACCGACGGAAACATCGACCGTCTCGATGGTGGTTGTAAGTCGAGGACTACACCCGTATCTACCAGGCCCCTTCTTTAAAAACAAACAAACAGAGGAGCCGAGGCGGTCCAGAAAAGTTGGCCATTCTTTTGCGGACGTGCCTAATAATTTGTGGTCCTTGCAGGGTTGGAGGGAGCAAGAAAATTAAAATATATACGTATAAATATATTTTGCAGCTGGGGAGATGAACGGAAGCCACTTCCGTCCTGATTAAAAAAAATCTATTTTGTTTTGCTTTGTTTCTTCAAAGCGCCAGAAGAGAAAGTTAAAAAAAAAAACCGGAAGGAGATAAGGAAGGAGGAAAAAAAAACAGGCTGGCTTGGAGATTCAGGTCCCTGGATTTTCTCCTCCTGGCCACGTGCCAGCGTGGTGCCACGGCCTTCCCGGATTGGCACACTCCAAACTCTTGAAAAACACGGGCAGCCGTTTGTTTCCCTCTGCCCGTGTGCAGAGTTGGGTTTTGTCCTCCTTCCCACTCCACCCACTTTGCACATGCTCAGAGGCAAGCCTTCTTCTCCTTTTTCCTTCCCGCTCGGCCCATCAATGGTGGGATTTGGACCCCCAACCCCCAACCCCCAGTCCCAGCAAAGGACCTATAATCGGAGGGCTAAGGACATGATTCGGGTTTTATTTTATTTTTTATTTACCCCGCCTGGAAGTTGACTTGGCAGAAAGAGAAAAAGAAACTCGCCAAATTCCCCAAGGGGAGAAACTGGAGAGAAAAATGGTGTCCCCAAATTTCCTTTTTTTTTTTTTTCTTTTAAAGTGCAGGTAGAAGGTGGGAAAATGAATGGGAAACGAATCCTGGGATGAACCCCTCTCGGAGGTAGAGGGGGCCGTGCAAAAGCGCACTAATGTGCCTGTCGTCCCTGTCATTTTATATTTATTAATTCTTGCATTTGTGTTTTCGTTCTTCTTTGACAAATTCTAATGCATAAAATCAAATAAATAAACCCCCCTCCGAAGGGTTGCAGAGACGGCGAAATGGCAGGAAAAGAAGCAAAGGGCACACTATTTTTTCCCTCTGAGACCTTTCCCATCCAGAAAACACGCACACACACACACACACCACTTGGGCCCCCCGTCTCTCCATCCCAAATTTCTGGGAAACGGGTATATATTTTTTTAAACAAAGCCAAGTTCTCTTGGCTGCAGCAGAGACACACATAAAAAATCCCGGAGTCTTTTTGCTCCAGACAAATTGTATCGGGTTGCTCCTGCCTGTCGGATTCCAATTCCCATCTTTCCTACCGCCCCAGCTGGCTAGTAGTGGATGATGGGAGGGCTCGCAATCCTATTCTTGGAGGGTGGGATAAGTGCCTTATGGGATCCGGGTTTGTGCTCTGCAAATGCCCCTCGACCGGAGATGCCTTTGAGCTCGGTCTGGAATTGCAGAAATGGATCTGGGGGTGAGTGTGTGTGTGTCAGTCGGGGGGGACCCTTCTAGAGCCCCCCCCCAAGGGCCCAACCCACCTTCGCAGAGCCCCCCCTCCTCTCCTACCTGCCGTGAGTCGGGGGTCTCCCGGTTGTCATCCGTCCCGGGTGCCTGGCACACCGCTTCTCTCCGCAGTGCGGCCAGCTCCTCTCTCAAGCTTTCCAGACTGCCTTGGATGCTGAGCAGCATGAAGAGACAGGCCAGCAGACCCACCGCCAGGGCTCCCACGATGGCCCATGGGGTTGGGGGCTGCTGTTTCAGCCCCCAGGAATCCAGCCCCGGGAAGGGGCTTAACACCCCCCTCCAAAGCTTGACAGGCATCGCTCTGTCCAGTTTCTTGCCGCATCTCGTCTTCTCCTTGGGCCCCACGGAGCCCAAATCCTGCCCCACGGAGCCCAAACCCGAGACCCCGGCAGTCCCCAACAGTGGGAGGGTCCTCGGACCCCCCAAACTGGTCTCCCAGACAAGTGTAGGCTTGCAACCACAGCCTTGGCCTACGGGGGTGCCCGGTTTGAGGCTAGGCTGTGCCACAGAGCCAGAGGGGCTTCCGTGGTGGCAAGGGGGCTCAGGACCCCCAGACATGTCCGATCTCCCCGCCTCCACCCCCATCCCAAAGTCACCGCTTGGCAGAAAGAAGGAGCAGCATCTGGACCTCGGCGTCTCCCGGCTGGAGAGCTCTGGTTGTGCCCGGAGCACCGTGTGGGACTCTGTGCCCACTTCAGCTGCTTGCAAAGGGGAAGGGGCCTCGCCCGCCGGCCCACCCAGCACGAGGCCTCCCCCTCCTCGGCTTCCTGGCCAGACTTCCCCCCCCCCCGCCGAGAGCAGCCAAACGGGTGCCAAAGTAAGCCACCAATTGTGCAAGGCATTGAGGAAGCTGGGCAGCGAGACGGGGAAGGGGGGGGGGAGAGCAGGCGTGCGTGCCCGCCCTGCCTTGGAGAGCAGCCAAGTGCCGACGGTGGCACTCGGCCGCTGCATCCTGGCATGCCACTTTCCAGGCTTGGCAAGGGCCTGGCTGGCTGCCCCAGGCGTGGCCGCTTCCCGGCACCCAGGCCTTGGGATCGGCGGATCCCAGAAAGCCAGATTCCCAGGACTGCTGCCAAGGAAATCTTGGACTGGCTCCCTTTGAGCAAAGAAAGGTTTTTTTTTTCATTGTCCTTTCCCAGCGGCCTCGGGTTCCGAGAAGCCAATCGGCTGGGGGAGTCTGACCGCTGCCCTGGGGCACGTCCCCAAGGGGAAGACAAGAGAAGTCACTGCAAAGCAGCAGGCTTGGGGGAGAAACAGAGGTCGGCCGGTCACGGGGTGGAATAACAGAGATGGGAGGGACTTTGGAGGTCTTCTCGTCCAACCCTTCCTTGTGCTTAAGCATTTTAGACAACTGACTGTCCAGGATCTTCTTAAAAGCCTGTGGGGTTGGCGCATCCACAACTTCTGGTGGCAAGCCGTTCCACGGGTTAATTGTCCTCAGTTAGGAAATTCCTCCTCAATTCCAGGTCGCTCCTCTCCTTGATTAGTTTCCATCCGTTGGTTCTTCTCCTGCCTTTGGGTGCTTTGGAGAACAAACTGACCCGCTCTTCTTTGAATATTGGATGATGCTATCATGTCCCCCCTACTCCTTCTTTTCCTTAAACTAGATATACTCAATTCCTGCAACCGTTCTCCGTATGTTTTAGCCTCCAGTCCTCTAATCGTCTTTGTTGCTCTTCTCTGCACTCTTTCCAGAGTCTCAATATCTTTTTTTTTTTTAATTGTGGTGACCAAAACTGGATACAGTATTCCAAGTGTGGTCTTACCAAGGCATTATAAAGTGCTATCAACATTTCACATGATACGTATCTCCATTGTTGTTTCCTTACTCTCTTCTAATCCCTTCCTCTGCAATCTCTGCACTCTAGTAAATAGGAGAAGAAGAAAAAGCAGGCATGGCTGACTAGGGAATTCTGGGGTCTTACCAAGGCATTACAAAGTGGTATTGACACATTCACATGATATGTATCCCCACTGTGGTTTGCTTACTCTCTTCTAATCCCTTCCTCTGCAATCTCTCCACTGTAGGAGGTAGAAGGGAAGAAAACAGGCACGGGGAATTCTGGGGTCTTACCAAGGCCTTATAAAGTGCCATTAATAACTTCACGTGACATGTATCCCCGTTGTGGTTTGCTTACTCTCTTCTAATCCCGTCCTCTGCAATCTCTCCACTCTAGAGGATAGGAGGAAAAAAAACAGTCATGGCTGATTAGGGAATTCTGGAGTCTTACCAAGGCCTTATAAAGTGCCAGTAATAACTTCACATGATATGTATCCCCATTGTGGTTTGCTTCAGTGGTGGAATCCAACCGGTTTTCCTACTGATTCAATGTGCGCGTATGCGCACTTCCATGCAACTCTTAAAAGGTAATTTACACTCACCAGAGGTAGCCCTGATGACTAGGAAGGCTCCGGAGGTGTGCCAAACAGCCAATCTGCGCTGATTAAGGTAAGGGGGGGGGACCCAAGCTGCTACAGGAAAGGAAAGGGCACGGCTAGATTCAAATAGTTGCTACTGGATTGGGCGATCTAGTGCAACCAGGCTGCATTTCACCACTAGTTTGCTTACTCTCTTCTAATCCCTTTGTCTGCAATATTAAGACTTCACGTGATCTTGATTCTATCCCTCTGTTACTGCAACCCATGATTGCATTGGCTTTTTTGCTGCCGCCGCACACCACTGAGTCATGTTTCAGTGATTGTCCACTAGGACTCCAAAATCCATCTCACAGTTACTACCATTGAGCCAAGTTTCATTGAATCTCTCTCTCTCTCTCTCACTCTCTCTCT
>JAEANM010029055.1:0-10252 GCA_017656035.1 Myanophis thanlyinensis | reverse complement strand
GAGAGCAGGATTCTCCCGCTCTCTGACTAACCACGCCAGACTTGGTGTCTGCTCCATACCATATATGGTACAGAACAGAAAATGCACAAGATCTAGGTAGATATTGCAAAACAGCATATCACAAATCTTTCCCAACATATCCCTAAGGAGAGACAATTGAGCAGTGTTGATAGTGGCTTCTTCTTCCTCCCAGTCATCTGAATAAGAGCAGAGTGTATACAGCCTGCTCCATGCTTTTCATGTGTACTTGCATGTGGATGTCACATGAAAGAAAAACAGATTCACATACACACACATTACATATTGCACATATACAAGGCAATTCCAGGGAAGAAAGGGCATACATGTAACATATTCTTTCAATAACCTGAAGAAAATCTAGGCACTTCCAATGGCAACTGTTGGTAAAAAGATTGGAAAGAATTCAAGTGGTCATGTTCTGCAGGCTTTCTACATCTTATTTTTGGTCCCCAAAATGTCACAAGGAAAGAAAGAAAGAGTTTTACAATGTCTTTATGCTAGAAGCACATAAGTTTCATGATTTTCAATGTCTTCTCAGAGTTACAAAGAGAAGTATTTCTAAGCGAAATAACAGCAGTAATGAACCCCCTTCATAATTAATTGGCATATCTTATATATGTACTGATCACTGTTGCTCTGATTACTAAAACTAACATAGTTGGCAATGTATTAATTGTATTGATCATTACAGAAGTGGCTTCTATAAAAAGATCAGTTGAAATTAATGACAAGAGTGGGGCAGCGGCAGGTAGCTGACTTGCCTTTTTATACCCTGAGGCTGTAGTAAATGAATTTTTAGGTGACCTTGAGAGGAATATGTAGCAACATTGAGTGTCTTGAAGAAAGGATTATACCAGTGGTGCAATTCAATTTTTTTTACCCACCGGTTCTGTGGGTGCGGCCACAGGATTAAACATCACCAAGCACAGAATTAAACTTCACCAAAGTTACAATGTAATAAGGAGAGAGGCAGTTTCTGTGAACAAGGCAATAAAGATTAGGCTAGAAACAACTGCCTTATTTAAAGATTAACCCTGCAAAGTGGGAAAAGGGGAGATTTCTTCTAATAACCATTCTATAGAACTGGTGAAAACGGGCTGAATTTCACCTCTGGATTATACAGTTCAGAGACTGAAGCAAGCATGAAAAAGAAATCCAAAAATATTTTCCCTATCACTCATGTGATTGTATTTACTATAAGATGTGACAGGAAGAAACTGGGACAGGCTCTTCAAGATTCTGGATAGGCTCTCCAATAATAAAACAGTATTCCTCAGATCCCTGCAGGCTCTGCTGAACAGGTTTTAAAAACTGCCCCCCACCCCTCCATCCCATTCCTTGGAGGTAACCACAAATAGAGTCTTTTTAAATTCCTCCCCCAAAGAATACTTTGTAGAGTCAAAACATTTGATGATAGGAATCAAATAGATAGGTCATCAGATAAGTAGTAAATGCCAGAGATAGAGAAGCTTAAATGAGAAAGAGTATTTAATAATTTATAGTAACTTATAGGGAGGCAGTGTGAGCTTGAGGACTCTAATCCTCTTATACTGATTTTTCCTCTAGCTCTCAACTAGGCCAGTGAGTTTTATTGGGTCATCGTCTTATTGTACTACCCAGCTACTTGCAATACTGAATGCTTTTGAACAATGTTTTTCAAATTTGGCAACTTTAAGATATGTGGACTTCAACTCCCAGCATTCCCTGACAAGCACTGTTTTAGAATAATCAGTGATTTCTTTTCTCTCTGAGAAAGAGAATGCTTTGCTTTTTAGACTGTGTTTAAACTATGTATCCTATGAAGAAGTGTGTTCCTAAATCTCATTTTTTAAAATGGAATTGTTGGGTGGGAATGGATTACTTTGAAGCAGCATTCAACATTATCATGCCAAAAAAAAAAAAGGTCATCTACAATTAATAGTTCTCAATGAATGTTGTCCACTGGAGACAACATGCTAGTACCATAATAACAGGAACAATGAAGAGTATCCTGGACCTTCAAAACTAACAATGCAAAAATTGTCTTCTTTTGACTGCTGCTTTAGAATTAGGTTGAAGAAAAAATTTCAGCTTAACAATGATGAATATTTCCTATTTGATAATTCTGTTTTCAATGGAAAAAAGGACATTAACAAACAGTCCTCTAATACCATTATTACACTGCACTGCTTACACTTAATTTCTAGGATCTCTAATTAAAAGCATGGCTTGTTAATTGCAACTGAATATTAGATTCTGCCATGATTCTGTAGATTTTTGTCCTTTTTTAAAAAAGAAAAACCTGTTTGTATTCACCGCCATCTGCTGGCTGTTAAATTTTTTGCCTTTGTCACAAACAATTTCATCTGTCTTTTTATTCTTCCCACTGAACTTTAGTTCTTATGTCCAGTCACTGAAGTAGTAAAAACAAATTATGAAATCTTTCTCAGATTACTGCTGTACCGTATTAAGAATGAAATATTCCCCAAAACTCAAATTAAAATAATATGGCGTATGTATTTGTGATATTTGTGTATGTGTACATTGTGTGTGTGTGTGTGTGTGTGTATGAGTGAGTTTATTTTTCCCCTACCTGTTATAAATTTTTACTATGGTTATTAAAACACTCAATAAAATTATTAACAACAACAACAAAGCTAATACTGTAGATGGCATGTTCCATCTTCTTAGTCCTTGAGCAAATGTATCAGAGCAAAATGGATTCTATGTTTATATAGCTGAACAGATGTGCACACTTCATTTTGCAGAGTACCAACATTTCTGCCAAGCTTGTCATAAATATGTACATGTTGCCTTATTGTGCCAGAACTGAGAAAAAAACAGCTCAAACCTGCTTACAAACTGTGTAATGATCTATGTAGACAAGCATCAACAATCCTCCTGCAAGCCATGAGCTAATTCAGTCCTGACCCACCTACATATCTTGAAAAGCTCAGTCTTTATCAGGGCTATATCAGCAGAAAATAACAACCTAATTGTCCATGACAGAAAAAACTGTTAATGGAGGAATAGCAGAAGGATTGTATCATATAGGGTTTGCCAGCCATGAACCTCTAGTTTTTAGAAGCATAAGTCTCTGAAGGACATAAGCATAACTGATTGATTTCTCCTTTCTGTGAACCTTGCTTTTAAAAACTTCAGTATTGACTTATCAGGTAAAATTAGACTTTCTTCTGCATGAGCTCCTGCTTGTAGGAATAATGGAGGTCACAAGAAGAAACTCATAATGTATCAAGCAAAGGCTTAATCTTCAAATGCTCACAAAAACTTAGACTGAAATTAGTTTAGGGGTTTACAGGTCTATTGCAAGGAGATAAGAAGCAGATATTTCCTGCAAGGTCATAGGTAACAGTGAAGGCATATTCTGCTTAATTCTTAGAAATGAACAATCAGTGATTATTGAGATAAATTTGTTTGTGAACATAAGCCCAAAACAGTGATAGGCAAGATTCATTCCCTGTGCTTGCTTTCTGTTCTCTGGAATATCTTTCCAGATCAATATTTGATAGTTTCTGTCCATTGTCATTAAGAAGATCTATAGCCTACAGAGTCCTATCAAAGTTGAGGGTTCCATTTTCCACCCCACAAACCATAAATAAGATCAGAATAAGGAAGAATCAAAAGAGTATGTAAATCTTCAGCGTGGGGAGAATAGTGCTCAAGAACTATCTCTTTATATTTGCAATCTCCAGCAATTCAAAAGTTATTTATTTCATGCAATATCACATTATTCATCTCTACTACAAGCACTATATATTCCAAACTGTAATCCATTTTACTGGCACTATTTCAAAGAAAGAGAATAGAGAGGAATACCAGTTTTAATTATTCTTTTATTGTTTTTTAAATTAAAACAAAATTACAATCTTTTAGTGAGCACCAAAAAATTTCACTTGGATAATGACAAGTATTTGGCTAAATACAAAATGTCCATGAGATATGGTAGGTTGCTTATTGCTACATAAGATGTTAAGTGGAAATATATTCAATCAAGAGTCATGAAGTTATTTCATTTTAACCTTACTTTACATGCAGTGCTTTCTTAAACTTGATGCTATAACAGCAGAATAATTGAAGTATAATTTACTTTCAATTATTATTTAGAATTGTATGCCACAACAAATGAAAATAAATAATGTCTCTTTGCAAAATTTGCTCCTTTAAATACATGTTCAGTTAGCAATCTCTTAGTACCTAGAACTGGAACTATGATTAACATATAAGCACCTTTATTGTCTAGAACCAAATACATGACTAATTCTTGAAAGGACTATATCTAAATTGAATTTAAAATTGGGTAAGGCTAAAAAAACCACATTGATAAGACAATTATAGCTTACCTGGGATTCATGGATATGGTAAAATACTTGCTTCATAATTATAAGGTAAAAATAATTTGACCTTGAAGTCAATCATTCAAGTGATTTAAGAAAACGATGTCAGGCCTTATGAAAACATTTCAGAGAGACTTCCTTCACCTTAAGTGGTTTATTTTTGAATTCTTATACATCAGAGTTGATGAATTAAAATATAACCATTTGAGATTTAAAAATTGTTGACCTTGTCTCTCCAGAACATATAATACCTGTACTATATCTAATTCATAGCAATTATCTGCACTGGTAAACATCTGGTGCTGCCACACATATCAATTTTTTTTATCAGAGCCAACATATAATAAATTAAAAATAAATAAAAATAAATCATAAATAAATATGATATTTTATAGAAATGTTTTATAATTGTATTACATATGAATTCTTTTTCAGCTGTAACCTAAAGATATTTGTTTGAAATTAGAACTACATCAACAATAATAACAGATAACAGATTAGTCTATTTTCTGAGTTAAAAAGATTGGAAATGATGTTTCAGATCCTGAAAACACAAAAGTTATTTCAATTTTCTATAGCTGCATGGACCAGAATACTTAACTGATTTTATTTACTGGGACTTTACTTGTTTTATATCATGGACTCACAAATCCATATGGGCAACTACAAATGTTTTAAATCGGACATGCCCCATTTTCCCATTGGCCATGTGGGTCACAATTTGGTGCTGCGAACCAAAAAATATCATCAGGAATTTTAATGGAACAATCCATTAAAATAAGACAATTAGAAGGGGCAGCTTCTACAGTATATACCAAAAGACCATTTTGGGGGATCAAAATAAAAACTCCTAATCCAAAGGCATCTTTAAGGAAAACAAAGCACTGACACATACATGGTACCAAATTAGAAAATTACCCACTTAAAAAAAAAACTTTCCAAAGAACTATAGGTAGTTCTCAAGTTCCAACCACAATGGAGCCAAAATTTTCTGTTAGTCAGAAAAATAGTTGTTAAGTAAGTGTTGCCCCAATTTATAGTCTTTCTTGTCACAATTGTTAAGTGGATCATTATAGTTGTTAAGTTAGTAACATGGTTGTAGAGTGGATCTGGCTTACCCATTGCGTTTGCTTGTCGGAAGTCACAAAAGATGATCACTGGGATTCTGCAACAGTCATAAATGTGAATTGGTTGTGAATCATCCAAATTTTGATCATGTGACCACAGGGATGCTGCAATGGTTGTAAGTTGTAATGAAAAACAATCATGTCCCTTTTTTGAACCAGTGCTATTGTAACTTTGAATGGTCTAAATAAAACATACATGTTTGGATTACCTGTAAAACTATCAATTTAGCCATAAAGAACATTTAAAGGACAAGTGTGTGTATGTATGTATTTTGTGTGTTTGTTTGTTTGTTTGTTTCCCTGTTTGCCAAGCTGGGAAAAGAAATTGGAAGGTAAGCAAATAAATATAAATATCTGGAAAAGCAAAGAAATATACATCTTTAGAGGTGTTTCTCAACCTTGGCAACTTGAAGATTTGTGGTGGACTGCAGTTCTCAAAATATGCCCGCTAGCTATGATGGAGAATTGAATTCTGAGAGTTGAAGTCCATACATTTTCAAGCTGCCAACATTGTTCTAGAAGAGACTATGATTATGGAATACTGACTCCCTGTTCTTTCAAAACTTCATTGCCTTTATAATCCTATTTCATTGTTATACTGTGATGGCCTCCCTGACCTCACTAGACACATGATGCGTTATATCTCGCTACTATATCCAGTCATATGCATACCTAATTTGCATTTCAACACATTGTATTATATTGGTCTCTGGTTTAAATCAACCCCTTTCGGGGAAATAATTTCTATTACAATATTATGCTAACTAGCCATTTTGCAAAAGATCTACTGCTTTTAAAGCTGCTTTTTGGAATGTTAAAGAAAAATGACTTCACCAAATGCTAGCCCAATTTAGTATGGACTTAAAAGAACTGAATATAAATGAATACCCTTAAGTTGTTCCATATAGATAGCACTGTACTTCCTCAAAATAAGCAGTATAGTTCTATATATTTTTGCTCTATAAGAGTGCTTCAAATAATTAACAGCAGTATTTTCCAGAAATCAGATGGAATTTCTAAAATCCAGGATTTATCTTTAATTACAACTGCAGTAGGATTGATAAATTTCTTATTTATTGTGCATTTGAGTTCACATAGAATGGTAGAAAGCCTATACTAAAAAGTTTAGAATTCAGTGTTATTAATCACAGAGAGGAATCACACCTCTAGAAACACATATTACCAACCTGACACCTACAACTCATGTAATCAAGTTTCACATCTGTAGGTATTAAGTGCTACTATCCCATGTTTTACCGCAAATATGTCTACATATTGCTATAAGTAGATTTTGACTACAATATATGAATAGGTACTTTGTCATCACGCAGCAGACAAAAAATGCTAATAGCATTGTTCATACAAAAACACAAATATGATTCAATCAATTCATTTCATCAAAAGACACATAGCATTTCATGTTTTCCCAAAATAGTTTAGGGAAATGATGCAGGTAATCCTTGACTTATGACTGTAACTGAACCTGAACCTGAAATTTTGGTCATAGGTTGTGACAGTCATAAACAAGATGCCCTGCCACCATACCCAATTTTACAAACTTTTTTTTTTGTGGCAATCTTAAAGTGAGTGCCAGTGTTAAACAAATGCTGCTGTTATTAAGCAAAACTATTGTTGCAAATCTATGGAATTTTCTTTTACTGGAAACTGAAAGCAAAAACATTGGAAATGTTTTTGTAAATGCAGGAGTATCCTAGTACCCAGTAAATGCAGGAGTATCCTAGTACCCAAAATGAAATCACATAGTTGTAAGGGGGGGGGGGGGCATATGTCAATAACTTTGAATCTGGGTAAAAGTAGCTTTTTCAGGGCCCTCATACAGTAACTTTGTATGGTTGGTAAATGATGGTCATAAAGTGAGGACTACTGATATAGAATTGAATCAAGAGAATATCTAGTTTCTTATGAATAATATTACAGTCTCCTTTTGTCAACCATGGTACCAGCAGAACACATTCCCAGTTTTGGAAGTTTATTTATATAATTTCTGTGGTTCTCTGTAAGGGTTGCCCTTGATGTTGTTGCACTTGCTTTATATCCTATTTTTAATGCAGAATCACACCATAAAAATTATCCAGCAGTTTCCATAAAAATTATCCAGAAAGCAGTTCAAATATCTCAAAAGAAGATTCTATTTTCTTCATGACTGTCTAACAGAGTTAGAAATTTGAGAAAACTTTTCCTCATCAATCTTTCTTCATTAGCAATGGTCCACTGATCATTTATGCTTGCCAGGTCTTGTTTCTCTGTGGTTTTCTTAGAAACAAAGTGTCAATCCAAACGGACCTACCTAATGCAGAGTTTACTGTTAAATCTTTCCTTGCAGTGTGAGAATTAATGTTTACAGTGGTGACTCCTAATATAGAATTCAGGTATCCACGATCAACAGGCTTGGCAAAAGCTATTTTATGTGAAATTCATGCATCTGAAGATAAAGGTGGTTGAACTGCAAAAATTAATGACGTGCTCTTGGCTGGGTGAAAGACATTCTGGGGAACAGCTGTAAGATTAAAAAGAAAGAGTGATGTCTTTGGAATCCTAGCAGTTTATTGCTACAGAGAATGAGAAAGAAGAAACATCACATTATTGTAAGACTCACATTTAAAAGGTTATATTTCCAGAGACTTACCACAATAATTCATTTAATATTTGCTATAAAATATTTAGCATTATGAATATACATAAAACTAAATTCTACAGGCTATGTCCCTGAGCTATTTCAATAAATGAGAAAAAATAGCAAAAAAAATAATAAAATAAAAAAAATTCAAGTCTTAAATATTTTTAGAATTTACAATCTAATGCAGAATGGAGTACAAGTCCTTTCCATTCTAGTACCAAATCAGGACTTCAGATTTGAAAGCAATCTTAATGTTCACTTTTCTCTCCTTAAGTGATGAAAGAATAGCATCACAAATGTGCATACGTAGACCAAAATGAGATAATATAACTTTGAAATGCCTATTATTCTGAAAATATCTTGACTCAATGCACTGAGAAGACATGCATATGACTATCTTCAACTTGCTTTTTTTCTTATTATTTTGCATTCATAAGCTTAAAGTCAAATTTTGACATCTTTGACCTCTGGCTTACTGCTCAGAGGATATGAAGATTTAAGTCAGAAAGCAATTGTCATAAATATTTGTTCTATCTAATTAAATATGACAGTAGCTGAACCCTGAAGTTATGCAAATAACTGAGTTATTGCTACATAAATTCAGAGTAAGTGACAATCACCTAGAAGCCAGGTATATAGTGGAAGCTATTTATTCCATGAAGACATCTACCAAAACTATAGGGACCGGATACACAGTCATCAAGATTCACTTGAGAAAGGTCACCTTCAGATCTGGACAAGCAAACACACAGGTATTTCCTGTTCCCAGGAGGTGAATTGGCATTTGTCCCACATTTAAACAATCATGAGGCTTCACACTGATCTACAAAAGACACCAGTAAACAGAAGGTTATTCTTCTCAAAGTAAACCTTCTATTTATAACTGACTTTCCTGTCACAGAAGTGACAAATAATGTTGAGTATTTGTTCCTTGGAGCATTGTCTCCATTACTTCTTTGGTTTCGGCAGCATAGCCATCCGTCATGGGAAAGGTAAGGTTGTGAGCATTTTTACGAACACTTTCTATATTAGGATTCCAGGAAGAGAATGCTTGAAATCTGGAGGGTCAGAAATCAACAAAAAATCAACAGGATTTACTGCTGTGAAGTGATAAAAAAAAAAAAAATTCTCCCCCCAAATGCCAGTAGCCTTTCTTGTATACTTTGAAAAATAGGAGACTGTCTGAAATGAAAAATTGCAATGCAAGAAAAGTAAAAGATGTCTGCAAACTGGAAAACTACTGAATTGTTCCTTGTCACTGACTTTTCTAGGTTTTTGCAGATCATCAGTATTGATACATTCCAAATACATATCTAATATAGCTTTTTTGTTGACAGTGAAATAAAATTACAAATTTGTATGTAGCACATATTGTACTAAATGTCTTGCTTGCTACTTTTACTATCAAACCTTATTATGATGGTGTTTTCCTAACAATGGAACACAAACCTTTGTTGTTCAGTCTTCCTTCAGAATTTTCCAGAAGGAATAGCCCTTGCCCCAAAACTTCCTGGAATCCTGATATGGAAATTATTCTTTAAAAAGCGTACAACTTTACCTTGCTGTGCTGAATGAGTGTGATACTGAAACCAAAGAAATAATGGAGATAATAACTTGAAAAACATAGGGCCGGTAAATTTTGCTCCAAAGCATTCCTTTCTCACAAACATGTTTATATCCAGAATAGAAGAAAGGAGAAAATAGAACAAAAAGAGAGATATGTTACTCTATACATTCTCAGATTCACTTAACTGATATGTGCTTCTCACTGCATATCTTTATATGTTTTCAATTCTCTGGAAATTCTCTCACATACTTTGATATTTACACTGAATCTTTTTCACTAGGATACAATGTTTGTCTGACAGCCCCGAGGGTATGGGCCTTCTCTATGGTGGCGCCCTCCCTGTGGAATGAACTCCCCCCAGAGATTTGCACTATTGCGGATCTCCGGGGTTTCCGACGTGCCCTAAAAAACCATTTATTTCAATGAGCTGGCCTGGCCTGACACCTGAGAGTTTTAAATTTGTATTTAAATCGAATTTAAATTTCTGCTTTTTAAAATTTTAAATCTAAATTGTTTATATTGTCTTTTAATTGATTTTTAAACTTAAATTTAAATTGCTTAATAT
>JAEANM010029054.1:0-10252 GCA_017656035.1 Myanophis thanlyinensis | reverse complement strand
TATGGCACATTTTTCAAGTCCAAAGTTCATTCTGATGTCATTGCTGAACAGTTGGACTGTGTTGAGTATTGATTCAAATTCTGTGCGACTTTTTGCATACAGTTTTAAGTCATCCATGTATAGTAGATGGTTTATCTTGCCCTGTTGGCTTGAGATTTGGTATCCCATTTTTGTGTTTCGTAGGATTATTGTCAGTGGAATTAATGCTATGTGGAACAGTAGTGGTGAAAGTGAGTCCCCTTGGAAGATTCCTCTTCTGATGTCGACTTCACAAATGTTCTCCCCATTTGCTGTTCGAATTGTTTTCCATTTTTGCATGTTTGCTTTCAAAAATGCACAAATGTTTTTGCTGATTCCAAAATTTTCCAGACAGGTATTAATCCAGCTGTGGAATAGTGAGTCAAATGCCTTTTTGTAATCTATCCACGCCATATTCAAATTTGTTTTTCTTCGTCTTGCATTTTTTAGTATCATTTTGTCAATGAGCAGCTGATCTTTTGTTCCTCCTGATTTTTTATACTTTCCTTTTTGTTCTGCTGGATACAAGTTGTTTTCAAGTCGAATTTTTCACTTTGGTATTCCAGTGGGTTTATTTTTTGGGATTTTATAACCCAGTTCTGCAGTTATAATGGCGGCTGTGCTATACATTAGTTGTTTGGTTTCATATAGTGTGCTGGATGGGCTGGAAGTTAAAATGTTTTCATGGCAGTTAACAGATCTTTCATTCGTTTGCTATGTATGTCACAAATAGTAGGCAGTCTTTTTCTTTCTATGTTTTCTTTGATGTAGTTGTCAATCTTTTCTTTCAGCATCTTTGCTAGATCAATTAGCTTTACACTTTCAAGTTGTTGCACAGGAAGATCTTTATCCTATATGTTGGTTTTTTCCACTGGCTGGTCAGTTTGTTCAGGCATGGGAGCAGTTTCTTCAAATTGCTCATCATTACTTGTTTTCTTTTCAACCAACATTTTTAGATGTTGCATTTCCACATCTGTGAAAATTTTATTACGGATGATGAAATGTTTTTGATCCATTAATCTTTGTTCAGTTACATCATTTTCCCTTCTACAGTTGCATCATTCTTTTTTGAAATCCCCTACTTCCTGGTAGTAATATTTGATGATTTCTCGATTCTCTTTGGTTGTCCAAGTTTTTGCTTTTGTTCCAGTCTATTTGCAGTTGCACACCCTGGTTCCCTAGCAGTAACAACTGAGCCCTGTAGCCCCTTTTTTGATAGATATCAAGGAGCCACAGCATCTGACGTGACCCTTGTTGGCCCGGGCGATGACTGATCTGGTGTGGAATTTTGTTGATCTCTTCTCATCATTAGTGATGGTAGGTGCCTGGGTTGGTTCATGGTGGCTAAGCCACTATGGATCCAAAGAAAGTAATCTCATAACTGTAGGAACCGTACCAGATAGCTGTTTGATGGTAGGGAGGCAGGAAAAGGAATGAAGGGGGGGGGGAGGAATGTGGCCTACCTTCCTCTTTGGTGGTAGGGAGGCAGGAAAAGGAATGGGGGGAGGAATGAGGCCTACCTGCCTGTTTGGTGGTAGGGAGACAGGAAAAGGAATGGGGGGAGGAATGTGGCCTACCTTCCTCTTTGGTGGCAGGGAGACAGGAAAAGGAATGGAGGGAAGAATGTGGCCTACTTTCCTCTTTGGTGGTAGGGAGGCAGGAAATTTTTTTGTTTTTTTAATAATTTTGGTTCATGGTGGCTAAGCCACTACGGATCCAAAAGCGGTAATCTCATAAGTGTAGGAACTGCATCGGATAGCTGTCCAGGCCCAGCCACAGTAGTCCAACTGCCTGTTTGGTGGTAGACAGGCAGGATAAGCAATATGGCCTACCTGCCTATTTGGTGGTAGGAAGGCAGGATAAGGAATGGGGGAGGGAGGAATGCGGCCCACCTGCCTGTTTGGTGGTAGGAAGGCAGGATAAGAAATGGGGGGGGAAGAATGCGGCCTATCTGCCTGTTTGGTGGTAGAGAAGCAGGATTGTTGTTGTTATTGTTGTTATTATATTGCCACCTATTCACCATATATTTATATTGCCACCTATTCTTCCATTGCAACTCAAGGCTGCTTACAGAATATAAAACCACATTTAAACAACAAAATTAACAAAAAGAAACAAATAAATTAAACATAGTACTATAACAAAAATTTGCCATTCTAGTCATTCTTGTTTCTCTCTGGTCTTTTGGTCTTGTTCCTTCTCATTCTGCTTGTATTTTTTGTTCAGCTTTCTTTCCTCTTGTTGTTTATTTGTGGTTCCACCTATCATTAATTCCTCTTTTCCTCTCTCTGCTCCTTTCCTTTTTCTTGTTTGTTGCTCAAGTGCTGATCATAAAATTGATACGCATTCTCTATAGAATCCAATCTACGTGTTCCAACATTCCAAGTAACCAAAACCAGGTATCAGCCATCTAAAATTTACTTGATGTTTAATCAGCTGTCCTGTCAAGAATTGGTATTGCTTCCATAGGTCTCTTACTCCTGTTACTCTAACTCCTGGCACCTGTTTTAAAACCATAATCTCTCTCCCTTTGTATTTCAATGGTTCATCTCTTACTTTTTAAAGAATTTCTGCTCTTTTATTGTTTTTTTTAATGAATATCACATGTACCTCTCTTGGAAGTTTCTTCTTTCTTGCATAAGTAGAATGTATTCTAAACACTACACCTATTTCAGCCCTCATCTCCTGTGTCATTATCTGTAGAGCCTGTGCCAATAACTCAGCCATCAACTCCGCCAGATTTTCCTCTTCAATATTTTGAAATCTCAGGAAATATTCGGCCTTGTCCATTTGTAATTGAATTACATTTCCCTCCAATTCCTTATTGGCCTGTGTTAATCTCGTATTCATTTCTTTTGGGTTTTTTTTCTGTTCCAACTTTTCTTCAATTGTTTTAATCTTTTCTTCATTTTTGGCTAACATTTGCTGAAAAGTCCCCAATTTTTCATCCATGTTTTGCATAATCTTTTAGTTAAAATGTAAGATAAAGTAGATGGTATGCAATCCAATTATGGCTGTTAACTGAGATCTATCTGTATTATCTTACATTTCAGCTAAAAGATTATTCAATGCATAAAAGGTATTTTGCGACAGTGGACTGATCTTGAATAGCCCAATACATTCTTATGACTCTAAAACCATTTGCATTTTATTTGTCAAAAAATTCTATTAAAGATAAAGGTAAATGTTTCCTTTGTCCTTTTGAACCTGACTCCATGGTGTGGTGCTCATCAGCGTTTCTTAGCTGAGGAAGCCAGTGTTGTCTGAAGACATTTCTATGGTCATGCAAACAGGAATAACTATACACTGAGGTGCATGGAATTTGAAGTGGTACTTATTTAGCTACTTGCATTTGCATGCTTTTGAACTGCTAGGTTAGCAGCAGCTGGAGCAAGTAATGAGAGACCATCCCATTCTGAGGTGCTCAGATTTCGAACCTGGGCTATGAACTATCCAGCTGACAAGCTCAGCATCACAAACGTCACTAACTCAAGATGTAGCCAAAATAGTTTGTCTCAAACACTCCTTAAACAGTAAGTTGAAATTAATCCATCCACTGTAAAATAATTCTATCAAATGGTTTGTTACAAAATATATAAATAAAGCTTATGTCATTAATATGACATATCATCATTAATACAATTAGATTGTATTAATGATTATAAATAATTTTTAAATAAATTATAAATAAAATTGTTTATAGACAGATCTGTACATGGCTAGCATCTTCAATGCAAGTTGGTTGAATTCTTGCTCACCTTGTTAAGAATCAGTTTGTTAAGGAATATTATCAGCCGGTCACGTTCCAGTCTGTCAGTGCACTATAAAAAAAATGTACGGATTATTTTTTAACAGAAAAAGCATGAAAATGTGTGATTAAATGCTATCCCAGTCTTCTTTAATGCATCGTTAGCAGCATACTTATATACCATTATATTGCAATCTCCAAAGACTGAAAATAATGAAAGCACTATGACTTTTGGAAACAGTAGCCTTATTTCCACAATAATCACAATAAGGCAAGTCATCAACCCAATCAAAGCTTCTAACCAATGGTTTAAAACTTTAAGCAAATCACAACATCACACTAGTTAAATCAAATATCATTCCAGGGGAAACACATAGCTCTGCTTATTTCCTTCAGTACGTATCTAATATCTATGATGCCTAGAGAGCATAGGCAAAGTTTCATAGTATGACCACTGGCCAGCCAGCTTCTCATTGTTCTAGTGATCAGTCAATAGAATAGCTTAGCCATTCCAGCCAATATATGGGAGCTCTGTTTATGCTGCCAAGACTTTTTAGCAAAACATCATGGGAAAGATTTTTCAGCTGCTTCTCATCCCCACCCCTTTGTTTGTTTGTTTGTAGGAAGATGCAGTATAGGTAAATTGACTATATTTAGGATTTCTTTAACACAATTGACTGCAAGGAATCAATTAACTCTGTGTTGTAGGTTCTAGGAACAGGGACACTGAAAACAATAGACAGAATATAATGACAAAGCACAAATATTGAAGAGTTCCACAGATCCCTAATTATTAAAACCAGCAAATTCAAATGACAATGACAGTTGTTTCTACACGCACGTCTCTTTGCCTGCTTGCATGTGTCACATGTCATCCAAAAATGTGATGCCCCAAAACTAGTTAATGCTGATGTTTCATAAAACACCTTTCAGAGGACGGATTCAGAACAATATTATTATGATTATGGCAAAATCTACAAAATGTATCTTTAAACCTGGCTTTACTGTCTACAATATATGATTATCTACCATATTTTAAGGCCTTTGGAACACAGGAACAAATACTATAAAAACATTAGTTGTAGTAATGTTGTGGTACAAAACTTCAGGAAATATCAATTTATATTCTCACAAAAAATATTCAAAGACAAATTTTAGCTGCTTTCTAGCCAAATTTGGAGAGAGGCATTACTACATCAAATTTACTACCTGCTTTTGAAAACTGTGCAATAATTTAGGAAATACTTACTCTTTCCAACATCCCTACAATGTATCTAGTATCACCAAATGGACCTATCTCCTCATAGCATCTCCCGTATACAATAGCCAGGGCTTGTAAGCAGAGACATTTCATATTTATTTTAGGAGTAAGCAGGAAACGATGATACAATTCATTGAAAAATTCATACCTGTCAAGAAAAAGAATAAAGAATGGTTTAAGACTTAGTGTTTACATCTTAAATGTAACTTTTAATGTTAAAATAACAACTTACGATTTTTTTATTGCTTCATTTTCCTCACTCTCGTCTTCTTCTAAAAGCAACCTCAAATAATAATCCCCTATTTTAATTTCTTCTGATAGGCATTCATATTTCACCTTTTACAAGAAAAAGTAGAGAAGATTATAATACAATGTCTATGTATGAGAAATGAAATGAATGTAATAAAATCTCAGACTTATTTTGTACAAAATTGAAATTGTTTGTAAGAAACATTCTCATAAAAAGAATGGGGAATATTTGCTTATTCTTGGGAATATGTACATATCTGAAGAAATGAATATATTTTTGTTTACAACTATTATTTTTATATGACATCATAAAGCAATCAGTATGCAATCGATAATGAACAATCTCATTTACCCATTAGGATTAATCTCACTGAACTGAATTCACTTATTCTAGAAATGACATCACAGGAACTTGAGCAAGATTTATTTATTTATTTGCTGGAGCTAACATATTTTTCTAGTCAAACATAACTCTGAACAACTTAGTATAGTAAAAAGATCAAAATGCAACATAATACAGTAAAACAATACAAAAAAGAAATAACAAAAAAATGCTAAAAAGTTAAAGGCCAAAAGGCAAAAACAAAATGGCAATTATAGGTAAAGAGTTCTAATTTATCTCACATATGCTCTTATGACTTTTTTTTTTTTTAAAAAGTCCAGTTTCCATGACTTTCTTTAAACTATACCACAGGGTCTACTCTGATCTCAAGAGGCAGACTATTTCCAATAAATGAGGAAGCAACAGAGAAGCTTATCTCTTTGGACCCTGTAGATGACATCCTTAGGAAGGAAAGAATCTGAATCATAATCATAGTGTATCAGCAGAAGCCATTGGACAATTCCATAGATATCTAGGACTGGTGGCATATGGGGAATAACTTTATAGGTTAATTTTTTTTACTTTTATAATACTCTCAATTATTATAATTCCAATAGGATTTTTTTAGTAAAAAAGGGCACTGATTTGTATCTATGTAAAACATTTTAATCACAATTTTGTGTACTAATAGTTTACAAATGGCACTACAGACCCAGATGACAACATATTAAGATTCAAAATAAACTAAGCTTAGCAATTTCATAAATATCAAATAAAGACATACTTCAAATTCATGGTGATTCCAGGAAATGACATTGGTGTTGCCAAGTTCTCTGTCAATCTGAAATGCCCGCATTTCAGTCTCTAAGGAATCTCTTAATTCTTCCCTTGTTTTGAAATTCCAGATCAAATTGGATCTAGCATGGTCTTGGAGAAATCTATACAAACAGTGTAAGAAACAGATTTTAAATGATAATTTTTAAAAATGATAAATAGGCACACTCTGAATTCACTCTCTCTGAATTGTTTACCGGTAATAAAAGAGATCCCAGTTGGCTTGTATTTTTATCCTTTGCCTTCGTTTCCTCAATGTTACTGGCTTCTGATTGATGTTCTACAAAATAAAGTCAATCAAATTATGTCCAGAAAGTAACAACATACAATAAAATGAGTTCATACAGTGAAATGAGTTCATGAAAATACGAAGCTTTCCTTTTATGAAAAATAGAAGCTTTCTCAAGAATCATAGGTACCTTTTTCCCCATCTAAAGCAGTAAGGCGGGATAGGCCATCATATCAATATAGATCAGTCTTATAACAGTTAAGAAAGGAGGTAACTATGGCCTCAATCGTTTGTTTTGTACTACAAATAGCCTTGATTTACAACCTGTTTAATGATAGTTTAAAATAACAATGGCCTCAGCAAAAGTGTCATCTTTGAAGTTACGATTGTCACAGTACCCAGTCATGTGATCACAATTCAGATGCTTGGAAACCAGATCCCATTATCAATGGTTGTAATATGTGGCTGCCATGATATCATAATCTATAATCTTTCCAGTAATCTTCTGACAAGCAACATCAATTGAGAAAATTGAATTCACTTACAACTGCTTGATTCACTTAATGAGCCCCTGCTTCAATTAACAACTGCAGTTATTTGCTTAATGCCCAAAGTAAAAATAGTTTAAAATTGGATCTTATCACGTGATGATTTGCTTTATGATTTGTCATAAGTCAAGAACTACCATACCTGTAGCTTTTTTTCATTGTTATGGAGTCTTAACAATTCACTGCAAAAGTATGGTACAAAACCACTTGATTATGCTGTTACATGATGTGTGAGAAAGCAATTTCTTTACAATGTTTATGAAAATAACTGGAAATATAAGACAATCAATTTGCAGAAGAACAATCAAAATAGAAGACATATTAGCAAGTGAAGACTTCTATATTTTTATAGAGCTGAATAATAAGCCAAACTTAACCAAGCAATAGTTTTAATCAATGTTATAGTTTGAAGAAAGGAATAAAGACTTACCATATTGTTTCTATCCTAATTGTTTTAGGGAATAAAAGAAAAATAAAATTTTGGTTTAGCAGAAACGCCTCAAAAGTTTTACTATTTTAGAACAACCTCCTACAAATAAGATATTTGTATATAATAGCACTATGGGCTGAGAACCTTAGATTACACCTCTAATTTCTACTAACTACACTGCTGGCGGGAGGAGATGTTCATGGGCCAAAGTAATAAAAAATATTAGTGCTGGAAAATGTAATATCATTTAATGAACTGGATATATAGCAAATGTATGAACTAAAATGGCTCATTTTTTCTCCACTTATTCCACAAAAAACAGCCTAGAACTTGGTGTAGTCACTACAAAATTACATAATATATATTAGTCATACTCGTAATTTCATAAATTGATATATCTAATACTCTGAACCAAATGGATAATGCTTATAATGCTTCTATTTCTATTATGTCAACATCAAGCATCATATATTTAGCACATTAATACATACTGAAGTTGGTTTGTTTTTGGATCAGCATCTTGTACAACTCTCTCTTCAGAAAAAAACCATGGTTTACTTACAGACTATTTAGCCAAAACATAAATCACATTATGGCTAAGAACATAGTATAAATCAAATCAAAACCATGTAATGTAAAAAGTCATAAACAATTATATGCTATTATTTGTGTTTTATTGGCTGTACACCACCCCAAGTCCCTAGGGAGAGGGGGCGGTATATAAATTAAATAAAATAAATAAATAAATATGCATCAAAAAGGTACATAAATACATAAGTAAGCAGAAGGATGGAAGGAAAGTAAATTCTAAGACAAATTGAGAATGTCATACAGAGATATTTTCATACACCTAAATATATTAACTACTCAAATTGTACAGGTGTTGCCTTAAACTTATATTTCACCTTTATAAACAGAAGTTATCTTAAATAACAATTTCCCAGCTTCAAGAAAAAATTAGACTTGATTATGCATCACATTTAATAGAAGAAACTATCTTCAATTTTTCTGTAGATAAGAATATATTGATAATACATTCAGTGTTACTTATAAAATCAACACAAACATATCTAGACAAACAACTGAAATGGAAAGAAATCATATTAACATTAAACATGAACACAAAAAAATATTATACCTCTTTTTGTGCTATTCCCATTTTGTCTCGCCAGTGCATCAAAACCAAATCCACCTTCTCTTTAGCAAATTTTTCAACTCCTTTAGCAGCTTTTCCTGCAAGTCGTTGCCATTCTGGCACTTTATTAAACTTCCCATATTGATCCTATAGAGCAAAGTTCATGAATCACCAAAATTAGTTTATAGAAATCAATTATTCACAGAAATAATGAAAATAGAGCTAAATTATTTTTACCTTCTTTAAAGCCATGATCTATATTTTAAACCAGCTGTACAGTAAAACAATTCAAGAGGAAAATTTTCATACTTACATTTGCAATTTTTAAGTTATCCCTAATATGCATCCGATCCCAGTCCTTTTCCGGAACAGGGTCATTACTGTCCAAGTAAGCAAGTAAACCTGATGGCTAAAGCCACACACATACAAATGATGAACAAAAAGCATCACATGCATCACATTAAAACTTATAATTAATTCCAAGATGTTATAATTTTCTACAAATTTAAGCATCAATTTCTATTTGATTCACATAATATACATCTTTATTTTATTCAACTGATATTTTTAATCAGATGTTTTAATGCCATTTTATTAAATTATCTCATTGTCCATATATCACAGAGTGGTGGCTATCATTAAATGTTACTCCATAGATAAAAATTTTCATGTGTATATATCTTACATTCTCTAAAAACATTTTAACATTATCATTACAGCTACAGTCAAGAATAGAAAGCTATATGGGGCTTAGTTATGCCTAAGTATGCCCTTGTTGTGCTAGTGGGTTTTTTTTTTAAATCCCACCTATGAGAATCCTCAAACTTTAAAAGATTGGCCAAAAAGTGGGGGTAAAGGACTCATGTTTGAGAAATAAATTCTAAAATGCTTGGACATGATAGATCTTACTATAATTAAGTGATGGAAAAAGCTCTGCTGCTAATTCCATATTCATAGTACAATTCAGAAGCATTTTTCATACTGAAAACTATTTCCAGTTCTGTCTACCATGCTTTTGCTGAAACGTGGAAAACTCATATAGTAGTTTTCATATATATTCTATTAATGCAATGACTTACTATTTGAAAATCTACAGTTATAATACTGCAGAAGTGTTTGTGTATACCTAAGAGATCTTCTAGACCAGGCATGTCAAACATGCGGCCCAGGGGTTGCATGTGGCCCATTGCAAGTGCACCTGCGGCCCGCACAGACGATGTTTTACACACCACCTTGGATCTTTCTTGAGCAGAAAGACGGGGTAAAATACTTTAAATTTTGAATTTTTGAATTTTATTAAATTTATATACCGCACCCTCTCCCACAGGACTCGGGGTGATTCACAGCAAGTAAAATACATAGAAACAACAATTAAAACCCAATATAAAATAATTAAATTTACTGATACATTTTAAAAATTACGGTTAAGATTATAAAATAGTTATAAAATTTAAAATTAAATTAAAAATTAATAACTA
>JAEANM010029053.1:0-10252 GCA_017656035.1 Myanophis thanlyinensis | reverse complement strand
AATAAATAAATAGGGTTTTTTTTTTTTAAATGAAGTTGAAGGAAGAGGAGGAGATGGATCATTATAATGAAAGTCCTAAAAGCCAAAAATCAATGGAAAAGTGGATTGGAGGAGGGAAGGGAAGGGAAATATGACTTACTGACAAGAAAGACTGAGGTAATTTATAATCCAGTTGTAGAACTTTTGCCCCTTATAGAAAGAAAATTTTGAGACAACAGTATGGTCATGCTTCTGCATTATTAAAAAGAAAAACAATACAAACATCTATTTTTGCCTTCTGAATTCAGGGAGCCCACAGCAGGGAAATGAACTTAGCAATGACTGTTCAAGGAATGGTAGAAGTTATCAGAGTCCTGAATTGACTGTATAGAAGATAAGAGACACAGTGGAGCCAAAGGCAGATGAAAAAGACGTGAACCGACGGAAAGGGAGATAACATAAAATTGCAGCTAGCACAGATGAGAATGGGATGGCTGAAGCAATAAAGAACAAAAGAGTAAAAAAAAAAGCACCAGAAGCAGTTTTGTGATATACCTGCAGGTCTCTGAAACACAAAGACAGCAGGAGGGGATGAAAATACAGAGAATTATGTCCTCCAACTTAAATTCAAGCTAGAACACACATTCAGAAATGTCATGCAATTGATTAGAAAGCACTGTTCAAGATTGAGCTGTAAAACTATTGGTCTGCATAATTCTCTGGGCTGTTAACACAGAATCTCAGAATTATAATTGTGGAAGAATGAATACTAAATAAAGTTGTTTGAATTACCTTTAAGTTAATGTATCTAAAATACATTTCTCAAATTAACATTGAAATACATCAATCCTTTTAACTACTAGTCTGACTGTTGTGATGGGATTCTTAGATTTCTTTTGTTTTGTTTTTTTAATAATGAAGGATACAACATTATACATCCAACTACATGTAAATAGATTCCAAACTTATTTATTGAAATGTATCACTTCAGACTAGATTTAGGTACTGATTAAATATTCAGTGTGGTTATGGGATATACATGCCATGTTGTCTTTGTCAGGTTTAATTACTGGACAGGCTTTTATTATATTGTTATAAATCTAGGTATACCGTTTTGTTTCAGTAGACTGATGTTTATATGAAATATTAGAGTTCATTAGAATTCTATTATTCAGATGAGAGCCAGTTTGTTATTGTGATTAAGGCTTTGAGCTATAAAGAAACTGGGAGACTGGGAATTCTAGTCCCAACTTGGTCATAAAGGCTTTGGTGATCTTGGACCAGATTCTCAATTTTGTATTCTTCTATATATCCTTCCATTCAATCATGTCTAATTAAATAAGCTTAAGGTATTCAAAATAGCAAAAGGGAAGATATAAATTAACATTAATTACAATTTAGGATCTCAATATTACAAGCATAAAATTGTTTGGCTTTGAAAACTAAAGTTAAATATAATTATAAAAAAGAACCAGTGTAACCTATATCAAAATGTTACTTATATGATAATGTTTTTAATTTTAAGGTAATTGCTTAGTATTAAAATCTCCATTGTGTTGTTATACTAATAATCCTAAATTAGCAGGATGGATGGTGGCCACTCTAAATATATCCCTTTTCAGAAGCAGAAGTTACAAAACTGTTAGTGCTAAAAAATGGCCTGGAAAGTATTTCTTTATTTTCATGATTTATAGGATTTGAATAATTCCAAGTGATGGTATTTTCTCATGTATCTAACAGAGTACAGGATATATAATACAATGTAAACATGCTATATAAATGTAATCTGCAAGATGCTCCTTAGATTTTTACTGATGTCTTACAAATCCATGTACCACTGAATTGGATTACAGCCAAATAAAAATTCATTCTACTTCTAGAGCAATAGTATTTGAATAGTTTATAGCCAGACTATCTGAGAGAACTATTATTTCCCTATAAATCAATATGTTCACTCTGAACATACGAAGAGGTATTTTTAGCTATGTCAAATTTGGCAGAGACACATCTTGTAATGACTTCAATGGTTTTATTTAGATAAATAGGCATCTAGGACAAGCCACAATGATGTCATGTGAAATAATGTAAAATATGAAATTTGCATCAGTCACACCATGCAACTTACATTTGCATGATGACATGATAACTTTACATGCTTGGTTTGAAAATGGATGATCTCCAGAAGATAGATGAGGACCTTGATTGAGACAGGAAAGATCCATTACCAAGGCAGAAATAGACAAATGTGGCTTGTAAAGAAATAAATTTATGATAATATCTTAATCACCTCGCCAATTCACAAGATTATAAAATAAGGAGGAAGAGAAGGCCATTCACATTCTGCTATACAGCCATTCTAATAAAAGTAGTTTGGGCCTTACATGGAATATTTTTTTTGGTCTGGTCTATCCTTCGATTTGCCTTTGAACTAGTATAACACCATGATGCTAAAGTATTGTAGAGTTGTGCCACTGATCATAATTCTTTTTTTTTAATTGACTATAGATGGTTTTGATAAGTTTGTGTCATGATTTTTAACATTTTTATTGAATTAGTTTTTACCTGTGACCCAACCAGAAGTTGAGATTTGTATGTATTTAGATATTTAGATACAAATCTAAGTAATAATATTAACAATAGCAAGCACTGACAAAATCACCATCAATCAATTTCCACAGGCAGCATTACTTGGAACAGCTTACATCTTTTCCAGTGGTACCTTTAACATCATCAAACAACATCTGCCTATCACAGATACTTAGAAAGGATTCGATAATGGACAAAAAAGCCAAATCCAGTCTAAACTTCTAGTTGACAAGCCTAATATGCTTTATGGATTGTAACAAAAGTTGCCCATCAAGTAAATACAGTACTCAGAAATCCATAGTCAAAAATATTTAAATACTAAAGATTTCAGTCCACTGTTTTGGCTTTAATTCAAGGATTCCTGGAAATTATCACTCTGTGAAGAATGGTACTATTCTTTAAACTACAATTATATTCACATTTATGTGCAAGAATTGTGTTTGAACTCAGTTCATTGTAGACATCCTTTATGACTGCCTATAATCTCACTTTCTGATTTTCATCTAGCAACAATAGCATTAGTAAATGGATTTGCCTTTATTATCTTCAAATGCATACCCCGTGAGGATTCAGCCTGCTTAATTTAGCAGCCTTTAAAAGCAAAGAATGTCAGTCTTGGCTGTTATTTGTGAGTCGTCTGATTTTTGTTTATCTAAACTGCCAGGCAGTGCTTTTAACACTTCATAATAATCTCACTCTCAGTTTTCTTTTTCAACATTTGTTGAATGGCTGCTTCACATTCCACAGAGAATTACTTTGCAGCACCTACAACTGTTTAATTCAAATTTACTGCAAGGTTTCTTTGTGGTTTTTTTTAAAAGAGGGCAGATTGCAGGAGGGTGTTGTTGTTGGTTTTTTTTAATGAGACAATCTCTTATATTAAGAAATATGCTTCCATAAGCCAGAATGTTAACTATACTTTTGAAATATGTCACTTAAAGGTAGTCCTTGACTTAATGATCGTAACTGAGCCCAGAATTACATACATCATGGTGATCATTAAGTGGGCCACCACGAAAATATCTCTGATTTTACAAAAAAATTTTGGAGCAATTAAGTGAACAAGGAAGTTGTTAAGCAAATTCATTTTTCCCAATGGGCATTTTTTCCAGAAGTAAACACCAGAAACTTTAAAAAAGAAATGTAAAAAAAAAATGATGGTCATGTGACCAAGGGATGCTGTAAATGCAAACTGGTTGCCAAGCACCCAAAATGTGATCACATAACTGTGAGGGGTGTGTACAGCCGTTGGAACTTTGGAATCAGGTCATAATTAGCCTGTCATAACTTCAAACGGTCATTAAATGAGGACTAGCTTCAGTATGGACTTAGACACTTGTTATCTCAGTCCGACTATCCCAAATTAAGAGTTAAAGATTTAGAGAGGCTAGCTTCTGATTTGTTCAAGTTTTGGTGTTGACATTACCCATGAACTGAATTATGCCCCAAGTTAAGAGTGTCACAGGTAGCATTATCCTCTTTTTATTTCAGAAGAAAATACATTTAAAAAGAAGAAAGGGGAGAAGAATTTCATGGATGATCAACATAAAAAAAAATAAAGTTCTGTGCTATGGTGAAAAGTGTAGGTCAAAAGTATTCATTTCCCTAGAGTTTTGCAACTGGAAACAATGGTAAACATGGGTTATAAAGAGTATTTCTTTCTCTTTATCATCTCCAATCCCAGCAGCACTGGGGATTTGGTGCAAGCACATGTCTTCTCTATCATAATTACCACATGTGGCAAACCTTTTGCACTGCTTATCCCTTTCCTTTTTAGCCTTGAACCTACAACGGACTACCCAGTTTATGGTTTGTAATTTTAGTAGAGTTAGACCATGCATAATTGACAGACTGGATTTCATTATAGATTTTAGTTGTTATTTATCATTTTATACTCAAAATGTTAATTGCATATTTACTGAGAGTTTTTATTTGTTCTGGTCTCTAGTTTAAGACTGTAATAAACCAATTAATTTAATTGAATCCCAGGAGATACTTATCCAGCTTTGGTTACTTTCCCTATAACAACAATCTTTTGAGGTGGGTTGAACTGAGAGGACAGAGTCAGGCCCAAAATCACCCAGGTGGCTTTCATATCTAAGGGAAAACTAGAACTCCCAGTGTCTTGATTTCTAAGCCATCATCTTTACCATGTGTCAAATGGGTTCTCTTCTTACATATCACTAACTTTGTTGTTAGCTTCTGCAGCTCTTCAATTGCATCCTGCAGTTTTGTTATGCCAATCAGAACACGAGTGGCACCATTTTTCGTTATCTGTATGTGGCCTTTTGCATTTGTCCAACCCATGAACTCATTGGTGAGTAGAGAAATAAATAAGTGACCTCTCCAAGTAAAGGACCAATTCTCCATAAATGTCTTAACAGTAGGACTCTATTGGTTGAATTAGTAAAGGAATAACTGTTTCCTATCTTTAAAGTTACCTTCAACATTAAACATGGCATGAACCAGTTCATGTATCCCTCTGAGAATGCTTCAGGAAACAAACAAACAAACAAGACCAGAAATAGACTCCTGAAATGTAACTCCTAAGAAGGAAGCTTTTAGGAGGTAAAGCAACTCACTCAAGCCCATTGCATTATTGCAATGTGATTTAAATAGAAAATGGACTCTGAGTATTTTAACAAAGTGGAGTGAACAATGGCCATTAATAATGGCAGAGTACCAGGCAGCAAAAGCCCCAGGCATTCTTCCCCGAGGTCAGCCACAAAGCACATTCCAATTCATGGCTTTTTATTTTATTTCATTTTACCATTGCCCACAATCAGAAATCCAATTACTGCTGTTTTGTATGTCAGTATCTTCATCAACAGCATGCAAGAGAAAAAGCAAAGGCATAGTTAGGTGACATTTTCTTAGCTGTAGGCAGATCTGATTAATGAGACAGGTTCTAAATTAGCTTTGTTTGTTTTATTTTGGTTTTTTTTTTCCTCCTTCTACTGATTTTACTCTCCACCAATCCTCATGCCAAGTTGTTCTGTTTTTTTGTTTTTTTGTTTAACACTGTTATGAGATCCTTCTTAAAATGCTGTACCTTTTAAACCACAAATAAGCATGCAGGAATGTATTGAACTTCTTAAGCTTTAGTAGCCATATATTCATGTCCTGCTTATCCCTTTAACATAATGAGATATGATTTGGTATTAACAAACTCACATGCACCCATTTAGATAAATCTGAAGGCAACCAGAGCCAGTTCTCAAAGTAATCATGTCAAGTAGAATCTGTCAATTAAACTCATGGGAAGAAGCCTTTTGGCAGGCTATATCCTCATCTCTATAATAAAAACAAGCTTATAGATATTCAGATATTTGTCTGAATGTGTGAGAACTAAAATGAAAGATTCTAATTACAAGGGTTGTTCTATGCCATTTCAAATCAACAGTTTAAAATATAATTCCTGATCATCTTTCTAGATCATTCCTTACATCATGCAGTGAGGACTTTCATTTCTCCAAAATATCTCTTTCTCATATTTGCAAAATACTTATGGAGGTTCTTAGTCATCATCATGGTTGTCCCAAATAGGCTTTTTCAAAAGGCAACTGGATTTTGTTTTTCCTTGAAAATGTTTCATTTCTCATCCAAGAAGCTTCTTCAGTTCTGAACTAAAAAAACTTATTGGATGAGAATCAAAACGTCTTCAAAGGAAAAAAAAAAGTCCAGTTGCCTTTTGAAAAAGCACCTTTGATTGCAATGTTTTCATAATTCCCTTACTAATCAGTAAACAGTAAACAATGCCAAATCTCTATTGATATTCCCAGGCCACCCACCCACTCCCCAGCTGTTAAATTCAGGAGCAGAGCTATATGCTGTATTGAAATTAATTTAAAGCTCTTCGTGGCTTGGGACCAGGTTATCTGAGGGACCGTCTCTTGCTGGTCACATCTACCTGACCTATCAGAGTGAGGAGGCAGGGAATGCTGCGGGTGCCATCCCCAAAGGAGATACACCTGGTGGAACCCAGAAGAAGGGCCTTCTCGGTGGTGGCTCCCTGTCTCTTGAACTCCCATTCTCCATAGATTAGAACGGCCACATTCTGACACTTTTCCAGAAGGGTCTGAAGACCTGGCCTGGGGAAGCCAGAGCAAGATGGAGCCCATTAAATGGCTCGTGTGATCTGCTGTCACTGGTGTGTGTGTGTGTGTGTGTAATAATAAAGTAAATGTAATAAAGAAAATTGGAGGTAACTTTTGTTATATTTATTTGAAGTATTTTTGTTTTCTCATTCCCTTTCCCTCTTGTGTTAGTTTATATTTTAATATATGATGTCAAAACCTAGAGATGTTATTTTTTTTAAAAAAAGAAATAGATATATTATTTATATCAATAGAGATATTATTTAAAAAAAGAAAATATTGGTTCATCTGATTGTACTCATTGAATGGCTGAAAAAAATGTTCTGATATCCCTCGTGTGGACTTCAATTTTTTTTGATTACAAAACAACTGAATGAGGTGATATCAGATTTGTCAATTCAAAATTAATAAATCTAATATTATATGATATCACCCCATTCGGTTAATTATGGAACTGAACTACTTTTCAGTTTCCATTTCAACAAGGAAAGACAGCAATAGAGGAAAATTGGTAAAGTATCAAAATGTCCTTAGAGAACCTTATATAACATGTAAATGTATAAATAAAAAACAACAACAATGCTTCTCTGAAATAAATGTTTTAAGGATGTCACTATGCTGGCAATTGGAAATAGATTTGTAGCTGTAATCAAAAACTTTATTCCTAGTAGATAACTGTAGATAAATACAGCCTTTAAATTCTATAAATTGCTTAAATGTCAACTCTACACATTTATTTAAATATTAAAGAATTTCATTCAATGCTTTGACTGAACATATTCCAAATGTTTTATAATATTTTCAGTACTATCATCTAATTGTGTTGTCAATAGAACTTCAGGAACTAGAAAAAAAGATATGCTAAATTGCACTATGTAGCAACAGAAATACAATGTAAAAGCACATTAGAAGTCTCATAAAGGAGCTGAAAGACAACAATTTTCCAGTTTCCATTATAAAAGCTAGCTGATAGTTTTTGAAGGATATCCTCATGAGAAAAGGAAGAAAACTAGATAAATTCAGATTTAAAAAAAAAAATGCTACTAATGACAAGGGTGTATTGTCCTTTATCATTGCCTCAAGGATAACTGAAGGGAAATATCTCAAGTTACCTATCAATGTTAACTAAAAAATTGCCCCATTCATACCTAGTAGAGTAGAACTGGATAAAGCTTCACTTTGATAAATATTCAAGAAAAGCTGCTTCATTTATAATGAAGCAACCAGACTGGTTTAACTCAATTCAATTCATAGCCCCTTCTTTCAAAGCAGGCACACTCCACAGGAGGTTGATAGGAAACTTCTCCACATAGAATCAGTCCAAGTGTTGCTTGGTTTGGCAACTTCAGCATATTCAGGACATTCCCACTATTCATTACAGAAAAAGTACCTGAAAACTTCTCTTGGTGCATACTGAAGTATTTTCAAATTGACCAACTTTGCTTAATGCTTAAGGAGAGTTCTCCTGCTGGTACTGAAAATGGCTAACTTTGAGCTTGCTCAGGGCATGCTAAAATACTTCTGTCCCGGTACTCGTTGTTTGTTTGGTACTCAATGCAATGTGTCAGCTGCCTTGTGGCTTACTACATTATTTCCTTCATGAAGAATTTGTTTGTACTCATCATTTCTGGTACTCATTGTGCCTCCCAAAACCAATTAACTATGACAACTGAAGTACCACTATATGTTGTTGTATATATGTATATGCATAATATACAGTGTATATGTTCTTCTGAATTTAGGGGGACTTATCCCAAAGAAGAGGAAATGATTAACATATCCTAGCTCAGATTTAAAAAAAAAATAGGCATTGTTGGGCATGATAGATGAGAGACAAAATAACTTTGCACTTTAAAGGAAACTAAAAAATGCATTAGGCTCAGAATTGGCTCAGAAATGACCCAAACTATCAACTGCCTTGGCAGAATGCCAGAAGATGGCATCATTTATTTAAAACAATTTACCCTTGTGGTTTCTCTGCAAGTGAGATTACCATATACTGCCAATACTACATCTCTAGAGGGGGAAGAGGTCACCTATATGGCATGGGAATGAAGCTTGTAGCAAAACCACAGAGTTGAAAAATCTTGCACATAATTCTAATTGTGGAGACAAAAGAACTTTAGTCAAATACAGCACAAGGAATGCTTTACTACAGTTTTAGGTAAGGCAACTAGCTTAAGGAAAACCTAGAATCTTTCCCTCAAGTTACCCTACTTTTTCCTTCCTATCTTCTGACGTCTTGGCTAAAATATTGGTGAAATGATACCATCTCAAAATATCAATACTTGGGGTATAATGCAACAATGTTGGAGGCACATAGTGAGTACATTCTATTCCTCAAACCAGATAATTTATTCAGAATATTTTTCATGCTGTTTTAGAAAGAGAATCATATTTGAACATGACTAGCTTCAAAATATTTCTATGGTTGAAATGGAAACCATATAAAACAGATGTCAGACTGCTAGTAGAAAATATAATACTCTCAGAACAACAACAAAAAGAAACTGTCCATTATAACAATCATTCAAACTTAAAAATATGCACCAAAATTTCTTTACAGCAACAACAAACAAACCAACAAACATTCTTCAGAATATTCAGAGTGATTTGTTCCTTTAAAAACAGAAAGCCAAACTATTTATTTATCTTAGGTTTTGTATTAACAGAGGCAGTAAATTATACATTTTTCCCTTGGAAAATGTTGTTAGACTAAGTGTGTTCCATCAATAATGTACCACAAGAAGTCCTTCGTGTCTTGATTTAAACTCTAAAACTCATTTATTATTGACCAGATGAGGTGGAAAAAATGAGATTACATTTTACTTGGAGTTGTCAAGTGCTTCATTTAATATATATCTTAGCCCTCTTGGTATTCAAATGACAACAGGCTCTGTACTCCTGTGCTGCTTCGTGGCAATGACAGGGTCAGGTGTTTTTGCTTTGGGAAGGCAAATGCTTTCAACATATGGTACAACTTGTCAAAAACGCGCTCTTTGTAATTGTCTCTTGGAGGCCAAAGCTGCACGTACATTTCTTGTACTGCCATTATTGTTTGCATCTTAAAATGATCAGCTCTTGAGAAAGTAGCCAGCTCACTATGATTTTCTGCAGCTTATTCATTGATCCTTTCTCTTTTTAAAGTTATGTGTAAGAAAGGTAAAAAGTTTCCTCATCGAATTATGTCTGACTCTAGGGCCTGGTGCTCAACTCTGTTTCTCTAGGCCAAGGTAACCAGTATTGAAGACATTTTGTGTGATCATGTGACCAGCCAGCATTGCTATACACCATAGATACAGTTACCTTTCCAGCAAAGTGGTACCTATTACTCTACTTGCATTTGCATGCTTTTGAATTACTAGGTAGGCAGGAACTAGGGCAAGAAATGGGGCTCACCCTGTTGTGCAGTATTTGGGTCTCAAACCCAGGCTGTCAGCTTTCTAGCTGATGAGCTCAGCATCTTTAACTGCTGAGACACTGTGTCCCAAAATCACTTCTGAAAAAATAGCTGGTTCGCTATGATTTTCTGTGGCGTAGTCATTGGTCCTTTCCCTTATACTATGTGTAGCATTATTCAAATTGGAAGG